>SZWC01015466.1:27542-50115 GCA_023375785.1 Penium margaritaceum | reverse complement strand
AGGAGGAGGAGGAGGAGGAGGAGGAGGAAGAGGACAATGGGCATGATAAGGAGGGTGGCAGCCAGGATTCTACTCCAGAAACAGCAGTGGGAGACAGCCCAAGCTACGCACGCCCAATCATTAGCCATGAATCTTTGGAGGTTCTGCTGGTGCAGGATGCAGCAGGCCAGGCTGCTGCCAAAGCAGCAACCTGCACTGCTCAAACTTTAGCCCGTGCTCATGCAGCAGCTACAGAGCGGGCAGGAGGAGGCTCAGCTGTTCCAGCAGCCCAGGGGTCTGGGACTGCCAGTGGTTCTAGCGCCAGCAACATGAGGCTCAGTAGGAAGGCAATGCTGGTGGTGCTGGTGGTGCTAATGGTGTTGGTGGTGGTGGCAGTGCTGGTGGTGGTGTTGTTGCTAGCGGTGCAAATGGTGCTGGCACAAACAGGGGCAAGCAGAGGAAGAGCAAGGGAACGGTGTAGTCTTGAAGTTGAATTTTACAGGTTGAGTGTGCCGCTGGTCATGGGATGGATTGTGCTTTCCATGCTGGTTTCCAACGATGATGATGATCTTGTCAGGATGGGTAGACATGGCATGATGTGCTCTCCATTGGTTGGGTTGGTAGGGAATTTGTACAAACCTGCATGTGAAACTTGCATGATGACATGTTCCATGTTGCAATTGACAATTGTAACATTGCATTTGCCTCATTGCCATTCTGAAATGAGTGATGTGCAGTTTACACCAGAAACGTGACATGCTCAATCATGGACCAGATATATGGTGTGCTGCTCACATGTAGAGGTAGTGTAAATGCTTAAATCCATGGCCAAGTGGATCTAGTTATGGAGCAGTTGCCACTATGTTACTAGATTACATCAATGGTTTTTTATGAATTTAGGCAAAGTAAGCAATAAGAATGAACTACGGAAAGTAATGTGTAAACATTTACTGGCAACATGGGTTGCCCTATGCTGCCATCTATACTAAGTCTACATCGATGTACTCATGGCCTGATAGATTGATACATCGATGTCAACATTGATGTGTTGATGTTCGGGGTATAGGTGGCAAAACTGCTTGAAACAGGGTCTCCCATCAACCAAAGTTATCATCGCTACTAAATCAGAGTGGAGGTGTCTCAAATTCCTTCGATCGCTGCTCCGTAAGGGGGAAGACCTCAGGCTCTGGAGATGGTGGGTAAGGTACAGGAAGACAACAACTGAGAAAAATTCCACAAAAAGTGAATGCCACAAAATGACGTGGCTGATTCTGACAGCAAGAAGGTGGCAGGGTGAGAGGGTGTGATCCCAAACGTAGCTCATGACTGCGCTCCTCAAGGATGTGAATCTCATCCTCACGTGTGTCATCGTCTATCTCCTCCTAATTCCACATTTCAATCATCGATAAGATGTACTGAGGCCGTGGCACCATCTAGGACGTAGACTGCTCAACAAAAGTTGCAGCTCCAACAGGTCCTCTTAGTGTGTATTGTGAGGCCTGTGAATGGTCACTCAAGAACTCTATGATCTTTTGACGTTGCTACTGGCGGCTCATCTCATCTTGTGTCCAAGAAAATGTCAAACGTGAGTGAATCTGACCGTGGACTTATGATGCCTGAAGAGGAAGAAGAGGAGGGGTCCATTAGCCTCTTGCGTTTGTCACAGACGGGCACCATCGGTTCTTCTTTGTATGGGTCTGAATGTCAAAATGAACCAAACAAGAAATCAACAGCTTTTCAAGAGGACATGAGATGTTGGCAAAAATGATATTTTGATCCTTTTTTTTTTTTAACGTCAGCACTGTTGATGATGACGAAAGTAACCTTCTTTTTACGCCAACATCTTGTATGCTAACATTCTTTATGCATACGCACTTTATGACAGCCTTTTCTTTTCGGAGTCAAGTGGAGTCTATGTGAATAAAGAAGGAGGGATGACCTTGTCACCCCCTACACGGTTGCGTAGGTATAACGCGCAATTGCACAATTGTTGTGTAGCCGTGTAGCTGCTTCGTAATAGCGTAGCAGTGTTGCGTAGCTTCTATGCCGCATAGCACACCAGCTGCATCGGCTACTGCTGTAGCACTGCTGCTAGAATGGTCGCTGCTACTGTTTCTGTATTGCAATAGCTGTTGTCGGTACTGCAATGTTGTTACTACTATTGCTACTGCTTGTGCTACAACAGCTGCAATGTTGTTGCTACATCACTGCTACCTCTGCGGTTTCCATTATACTAAAACTACTGCTTGTGGCTACTGTTGTTATTGTCACTCATTGTTGTTGCTTGCTGCTTGGCTGTTGTGCGATATTGCTGCTCACAACCGCCACCACGAGCTGTTGTTGCAAGCTGTTTTTTCCCCCTTTTTTCATGAGCAACGGGTCATAACCAGACAAGCTAGTGTTGCTCCATGGTGTTGTTGCTACAACTCAGTGTGGCTGCTGCAGCTCATTGCTACCACGACTGCTGCTACTACAGCATTTGCAGTAACTTACACCGCCACGAGTGATGTTGTCGTCCACTCTAGCGGTCATATTGTGATGTCATTGCTACAGACGTTGGGCGACGTCTCTGCTGGCGACGTCTGGTGTGACGGGTCCCGAGGTACGCCTGTTATGGTTACTCTCGTTGCTTCTATCGGTGCTTCATCTCTGCGCCACATCTCAGCAAGGAAGGTCTCGTTGCTCTGGTAAAATGAGAAGTTGTGCTGCTACTAACGTGGCGACACTGTCCAATCAGATAACGCACTAGCAAGCAAGGAGGTATAAGAAATGGGAAGGGTTAGACTAGGGAGATGCACAAAGTATCATAAGCTCCAAAAGCTTATTAATGCAGAGAGGAATGAAAAGCACACAACATGAAAACTTGCCGCGGCACACGGTAGATGACGTACGCGACAGAGTCACGTACCAGCCATAGAGCATTTCTTTGGCTGGAACTCTGCGCAATCAAAACGAAACACCGTATGAACCTAAAGGTGCAAAATCTTGAGCCAAACACTATGACTGGTGTCACACACAGGTCCGACATTGTTAGGTGGACACACACAACAAAACATGGAAGTCAGATTCAAGAGTTAGTCCATTGAGAAAAATCTAGCCATTACAAAGAAACTAAAGAGCACCCCAAGAAGCATCGGGGGAGCACCCGTGGCAGCTGTCTCGCACCTTCTGATGGGTAGAGCCACTACTCGTTGGTGCTCCGGCGTCAGCTGGGTCTGCATCAGGCATTCACAAGAGCATGGAAACGACCGATTTTTTACAGGAAGATGTATAAACAGGCGGGGATGGCTCACATCACAACATCATGACCAACTGAGCAATATCTGTGGCTTGAAAGAGAAGAAAGAAGCCTGTATTGATTGTCCATTCGTCCAACCAAATGGTTTCTGTGATTTTTTTCCCCATTTAATACCTATTTTGATTTCCAACTGAAGCACTAGTGCAATATTCATCTCAAAACGTGATATGACTGCGTCAATGTCATATATATATATATATATATATGTATATAGATATGTATATATGTGTATAGATTTTTATTTATGTATGTATATGTCTATGTTTATATACATATATCTAAGGCACAGTCAAGAAAAAGGTCTACGCTTTATATATGTATGTATATATATATATATGTATATATATATAAAGCGCAGACATTTTTTCTTGAATTTAATGATAACCCATGAAAAAATGGTACATCCCACCGGGTTCTCCACTTGACAGGTCCGGGTCTAGTATTCGTTGATTTGTTTTACTCTTGGACAAACTTGTCCATTGCGATGACCTCACAAGTTGCAACCACGTGCGGCAATGAAGAAGACATGTAGGCACGGCGAGCATCTACACCAAAAAATGAATGATCAAAAGAATTGAAGGCCAGCGATCACCATCAAAGTAATCCACCAAAACTATTGTTACCATTACACTCTGACCTGGTGTGAACGCCTAACCTCTTAGGCCACCCAAACAGCAAGGGTTTAAGGGCTCTTGTGTTTCTGGAACACATTATTTCTTCTATGTCTTCAGATTTGCATGTGAATTTTGAGAACACATGACGAAACAGAACCTTCAACCAAACCATCCTCACAATCTCGACACAAGAGGAGTCAAAAGAAATATATTTATGACATTTTTGTAAAAGAAGACAGTCAAAATCGTCTGGCCATCAGAACGACTGTCCAGCTGTTGAGGTGGGGCTACAACTTCAAACATGCTAACCATGTTTGAGCCTCTGATGGGCCAAGAATCATGTGTTCTCTTATGCTTGAAACATGCACATACCAATCACCTCTCATGAGGACAGGTAAGCAAAGGGCAAGGCTGGAAAGTGTTGGATATTGTCGGATTGGATAAGAAGATGTTCTAAGGTATCCTTGATAGGCTCGCACGGCTGGTATCAAACTTAAGGGTCTGCCGAGGAAACTCAAGGCACTGGTTTGCAAAACATTTCCTAAATCTTGCTGATGGTAAACATTCATTGAGTGAAAATTCTCCAGTTTCTACAGTTGCTCAATGCCTGGTGGAGAAAAAAAGTTCACATGGAGAGAGAATTCTTGATGCTAGATGGGGAAAAAATCCGGTGGAAAGACACCACCAAAAAAAGAAAACGAAAAAGAAGAAGAAAAGAAAAACAAAAAACAAAAAACAAAAACAAAAAAAAAACAAAAAAAAAACAGCCAGTTACGATAGAAGGTGCCCTGCCCCATATGGAACAACTAAGTTCTTATCCAGCTGCACAATTGGGTAAAATTTTGCCTTTCCCAAAAAGAATAGTCTGGCATATTCATCCTTCACTGTTTTGGGATGGCACCAGAAACCATTTCCGGAAGGGGCAAGCTTTTCCGAGACAATGACATGAAAACACAAATGATTATTTGCAACGACAACACATGAAGAACTCATCTTGTAGGTTGCGCTAATGGCCAACTTTCATTCAACAAGTGTCACTCAAAATCTTCCTTCTTTGCATTGAAAATGAAAGAACCAATTCTAAAGATAACGTCCCTGGATCAATCAACACATCCGAACGCCAGTTTCAACATTCCCTCCAACAATGACAGCCAACCTCACTCGTGAGCTTAGAAATTTCCAACCACTCGGATCTGCCTGAAGCCTCAACCACTATGATGAGATAGGAGCTTCTGGTAGTCCAGGAACCAGGAAGATTCTAATATCCACATATTGTAGTGTCGCACCAAATGGAACTTGGATGATTCATAGAGATAAAACAGAACACAATTCAAGAAGACACTGGGATGACTTGTAATTAGCAATGTGTTGCATTGTTGACGCACACAAGTCCCTAAACTCTGTGTGTGGGTATCTTTGTCATTACATTCCTGGCCCACCGTGCACTGACTTCAAGAATTCACGCAAATCAGCCGAGGGCATTTTGGCCACATGCCCCGACCTATGGGATTCCGTTCCATAAGGTCCTGAAAGTTGGACTACTTTTTTGAAGGGTCAATAGAACTATCACGAACTATATCGATGTTTTAATACTCTTCTACAGAACTATTGACGACGCTAGACGTTTATGAAATGGAGCCTTGATGTTCTCAAAACCCACTGACTTCTTGACAAAGTTTCTCAAAGCGATCTCGCATGACGTGGTGTCACAAGCGTCACTCAAATTGAGCTTCCAAGACCCCAAGCATGCCTCATTCAGTTTTCTGTTTTTGTATGTATGTAGTCGTCAGTTTTGACACGTACCATCTGCCTTCGGGGCTAGCCTTACAGTTGCTGGATTTAACGGTGGAAAACATCATGGCTACCAACACATCTGATGGAGCAATCAGAGCGGTACTCCTACAAGACAACGGCGGTGGAGAACAACCGATCGCGTGTATTTAATTAAAAAAGTGGACGAACCAGAGTTGAGCTACGCCCTGCATGAAAATGAGGTGATAGCACTTTTGCACACGTGCGAGACATGGCGGTCCTATCTGGAAAGCCAATGATGTGCCATCTATGCCGACCACCACACACTGCATTGCCTCAAGACTTGGCTAAATTTGAGCTGTGGACAAACTCAAATTCAATCAGTGCCTCGAATCAAACTTTGACGACAACATCAAATTCCAGCCTGAAAAGACAAATCCTGTGGATTCTCTCAGTTGGCAACCAAACTGGATGGCTAATATCAACACATTGGTCGTTTGATGAGACCCATACCTTGTAGGAATGCTCATGAAGGGTTACGATGACTTTAATGGGTACAAAAAAACCATCTTTTCTTTGATGATCGCTTCATGAGATGATAACTTCCTTGTCAGGTCATCGTACCCACAAACGATGAGCTTTGAGAGATGCTATTAGAGTAATACCACTACATCATCTTTGGCAAACACTCCGCCGTGGATAAATCTGTCAAGAAACGTATGAAGTACTATTGGTGGGACAAGACGTAAACCAACAGAGGACCACCAGACAAGACCACCACCATGTGTAAGCATGGAATTCATGGATTACACATGCCTCACGATTGGTGGCAAAACACAGTTATGGGACCTTGACACTGTGATGCTAGGGGCGTATCTAGAGCACATTGGCGTCTTCTCCGGATTTGGCCATGTAACGTTTTCCGATGTTTCAGAGTACCTTTTGCTCCTCCCTTTGGCACAACTCTATTAACATAAGATGAAATCGGCCAGGGAGGCGACCAGAGTGCTTCAGGCAAGCCCGCTCGTTGCAGCATTAACTGTGACACATCCTCTCAGAAGAAGTGAGTGAGCGGAGCGAGTGAAGTAGAAGAAGGCAGAAGCAAATGGAAAGCACGGATGCACGGTTGAATGAAAAAATCAGAGAGCTGAATGAGAGCACAGAAAGTTCGGAAAAACTGAAACTTATGATGTGCAGGAGCCAAAGTAGATCGGTGGAGAGAAAAGTAGACAGGAACATGATGAGAGAATGTTGATGTAGGATCAGACATCTTGATGGGGCCAGAAGGAATGAGCGGAGGAGCAAGAGTGATGGAGTGAAGAGATGCAAGAGCAAGAGCTCAGATTGGATGGTGAGGATTGAGCGAAGAAGGAATGCACAGAGTAGAGACACGATGGTGAAGCCGTGGAATCAAAGGCAAAAAGAATGAAAGGAACTATTCTGGGTTTATTGATAGGGAATACACATCGTCTGTACATTCAACCAGAACAAGATAAGAGAAGTACAACGGCTTCTAAACGCTAGCTGGATGCATTGCGTTTACGATCGCTTATCATCATAATGGTCTGGTTTAAGCCGTTGGTCCTTGACCGTTAGGTTGTTATTGACATTTTTGGAGTTTGAACTAGATGTGTCTGAGCGATAGTTTGAGGTATTCTTTTGTTTTGGTCCGAGCGTTTTTCACTGTCGGATTCTGTTTCTGACACCTCCGACACCTCAAGCCCCACTCATGTACACCTCTACCTCCTCCACTCCCTTCTCTCCTCTCCCCCAACTGGCCAGGCTCAGGGCATTGTAGTAGCCACACAGGGAAAGAAGGGGCATTTCTTCATCAGACATTCGTGCTCTATGTTGTTTTTTCTTCTAAGCATCCAACAGAGACGGAGCGGTCTGTGGTAAATTGCTCAGTGTCCAGAATATGTTTTGATGGAAGGAGCACCTGAATCATCGGCTCTAGTACCACCCATTATACCACATTTCATTGTGATGAATCTGTTGTCCTTGGTCCTGTTGGGTCTGTTCGGTCAACTCGCATGGTTAGTCCTTGCCTGTCCAGAGTGTCAAGATTGTGCGATTTGATGGTATGTATTGCCTCTTGTACAGTTCTGATTTGCACTTTGCCCATGCTCTTGAGCTTAGCATGCTCCCATTTTGTGCATGTACCACGATAGGTATTTCTGTTGAGCACCTTGCTAACTCTGCCACGAGGGCTGCTTGCGACACTCGTGCCATAGTGCTCCATGCCTCTGTTGTACACGATCTGTATCATGTTGCTCCTCCACTTTGTCCTCGGCTATGCACATGTTTTTCAGTGGTGTTCTCTCACCTGAGCACCAGTGCTTTCCGCGTTGCCAACTTTTCCATGTGAGATCAAAAACTATGTCCAAGCTCATTCAGACACAACCAGCCCTTGGTCATGATGCGACTTCCTTCAAGAAGCCCCCCATGACCGACTGTCTTTTTTGTGCTGAGGGTGATCACTACACTTATGGTACGTTGACACCACCTCCCGGGCACTATGTCCATTGGAGCTGTTCCACTTGGACCTTCTTGACCCTCTTCCAATTAGGTCCCTCTCATATTTGAGTGGATATGTACTAAACCAAACTGGCAAATTCACCCAAATGCAGTAGGTCTGCAACCTCTGCCACAAGAGCGATGTTATCCTAGCGGTGCGTCTATGGCTCGTCATGGCTGAGTACCAAACTCGTCAGATACTCCACACGTTCCTTCCAATACCATGGCTTTCACAAGTCCTTTGTCCCATCAGCAAAACAGTGTGTCCAAACACTGGAATAACACCATAGAGGATGCGGTTTGCACCATGCGATCTGAGTGTGGCCTTCCTATGTCTTCTGCCTTTAAGTGCTTCACCTACATGATGTGGGTATGGAATCGCCTGATGTATAGTCACCTATCAGATCATGTCATGCCATACGAGCTGTGATTCCGCCATGGCACGGGCCTTTGTCTTGCTCATGTTTAGGGCTATTTGGCATGAATGTAGTACACCGACGAGCAGAAGGGGTCCAAGGTCCCTCTTCGGGGTAGCAAGTATGCCTTTCTCAAGATTTTCCCACAGTTAAAGGCTCTGTTGTTTTTGGACCCCGCTCACCACCATTGTTGTGTCTCGAGATGCACTCTTCTTTGAGGCTCTCACATGTTGAGATCTTTCCAGCATTCTATTGCAAGCCGTTGACCATGTTTTGATTTGGAGCTTCCTCATGGATGGCGGAGTAAAGGCATCTGGATGGGTCTGTCCGGACCTCGTCACTTGTGGTCTAGTCTCCGGCCGATGACAACCCAGTCATCTCGGCCGGGGTCCGCTGGCTTTGTCTATCCCCACTCATACACCAGCTCTCATGACTCTGTCAGTCCCCACCGGAGCACCTGGTCTTATGCCTGTGTCTCTCCCCACAAGCACATCCGGTCACATGCATGCATCAGTCTCCACTAGCACACCTGATCATATGCCTGTGCCAGCCCCCGTTGGCACACCGAGACCTGTGCCTATTTCAGAACCTTAGTCGGTCCCTCTTGCCTCACCACATTCCATGCCTGTTGCTTCCCTTACGCGTGTTCATATGCCTTCTGTGGTGGCACCCTCCCCGCCTAATTGTATTTTTGCAACCCTTGTGTGTGTCCTTGCCGTTTTCTCTGCAGCACAAGGTGAGCACTTTGTGCTTGGGCTTCTCCCAAAGCCCAGTGGTCATCTTTTACAAATGGCCTCTATGGCTCAGCATGCGTCTGACTTGACATCCAAACTCCTTGCTCGCAGTATTGATAGTGTTGAGCCTATCAAGTAGACCCTTGGTCTTAGTGTCTAGGTGGACTACACTAAGATAAACCTAGTGTGCCATGTTGGCCACAATTTGGTCTCTTGTGAATTCATAGTCTCTTGCAACGTTGCATGTGACCTTTTTATGGTCAGATGGACACTGATGCATGAATGTTGACTCCCTGGAGCTCCCCCTTGACAACGCTTGATCTAAGAATGTTGGAGAAGCACTCTCGGCCGAGGACACAAAGCCATAGTGCACTGCCTATGAGCATGAGCTCAAAGCCATCTAAGAGCATTGTGTCTAGGTGGAAGGCCGTACAAGCCATGCGGGCTTTCCACAAGGATGTGTACCCTGATGGCCACTAGATTGCTACAAGGCTCACTTGATGGCCTTGGGGTTCTCACAGGTCGAGGTTGTTGATTTCATTGATGCCTTTGTACTTATCAGTCGTGTGACCACAGCTTGTTGCTGAGCACGACCGTGAGCTACATCAGATGCATATGAAGAACATGTTCCTCCATGGTACTCTAGAGGAGGATATTTGTATGGTCCAGCCACATAACTTTGAGGTCGATGACAAGGTATGGCGCTTGCGTTGGGCCTTGAACAACCTCAAGAAGTCAACCCGGTGGTGAAAGTAAGAGATCACTGGCACATTGACGCGTGTCTGGTATGTGCAAAGTGATGCCGATCAGTCCCTCTTCCTTTGACCTTCAGCTGAGCATTTGACCTCTTTTATAGTCTACATTGACAACCCCATGCTTGCGTCTCCTTCAATGGACGCCGTGAAGGAGGCCAAGGTGGTCCTCCATTCTACCTAGAGGATGAAGGACCTTGGTCCTTCAGCTGTATTCCTCGGTATGGAGGTCGTGTGTGACCGTCAAGGGCAGATGCTCTTGCTACACAAGGCACACTACACCCACTTTGTTTGGGTACAAACTGCTAACCTGAAAAGATGGTACAATTCCATCGGCCTACACAACCATCACAAAAGACGGGTAGGATTCCACAAAGGTGATTGATCCAACAGAGCTTGGGGAGACAGTGGAAGTGAGCTCGTACTTGCACCTCATCAGTCGATGATGCAATCGGCCACAACCACTTGGCTCGACATTGTCTTTGTTGTCAACCTCGTTGAACTCTTCTCACGATACCCTCAAGCGAGAGCCCTTCATGCACTTGTGTGAGTGGTGTTGTACATGGTTTCTATGTTTTGCCTTGCGCTCCGCTTTTGCCTTGAGTGCTCGGTGGTATTTGACGTTTACACGGACAATGACTAGGTCGGACCCCTGATGCATGTAGTCCCACAGGCTACATATTCCTACTAGGTGGCACCGATGGCATGTCACTGTGGCAAGCAAGGTTGCATTACCCGCAGCTCTTCAGTGTGAGTTTATGTCGCTCTGGGGGTTGGTGCTGCTCAGGCGGTGTCGATACAACGTTTTTTGTAAGATGCGTCTGTGCCTCCAATCGTTTTTGTATTGTGATGGCTGGAGTGCTCTTGCCATTTCTTCGAAACTCCGGTAGCTTCATGCAAGCACAGAGCACATTACAGTTGAGATTTACTTTGTGCGCGATTTCCTGGAGCGACAGGTGACATCCTTCCCCTTCACAAGCATACAACGGGCTGACTTCCTGACCAAGGCATTGACGCTCATAAAGTTTCACAGTGGCCATTTGTTCTTTTTCCGGCTTCGCCCCTTGCATGAGGGTGACTGAGAGTAGGGTGTGTGCACATGGATTTTTCAGCATCTCGTTGTGCACTCGTGTCAATCCTTCATGCGTATGGACACATGTATCTTCAGATCATGGGGGAGTGCTATGATGTGACCTGTTTCCATATGTACGTACAGTTGACTTTGACCACTCTGTTGTAATTTGTAACCTTCCTGTCGATCTGTACAGTTTACTATGACCACTCGGCCGTGTCCATGCCCGTGCAGATCCCTGATGCGGACCCAGGTGGCACCGATGTGTCGTCTAGTGATGGACCACCTACTCAAAGCTAACCGACGACCGCCCTAGAGTCATGCATGCTGTCTGGGACTTTCTGCAGGTTATCTACAGCCTGGAGAATTTTATCGGTGGACTGGCCGTGGGCCCGATTTGCATGCTTTGCATTTTTTGTCCACCGTTTGATGCCAGATGCATGCTTGTGACCAGTCATAACGTCTGGCTTGAGATCCTACACACTTAGGTTTAGACGGCGTAGCGTTCTGACTTGTCTGTGCAGAGTCACGGCCAAAACAATGTGGTTGGGCCGGTTTTGGGACAGACCTTGCACTGCCACATGCAACACCCGCCGTGCGCCGCGACAGGTATTTATGCTGTGGACCTGTCATTTGTTTGCTCTCTGCAAATGCTATCAAAGCATTCTGACACTTTGACTTGTGTCTCCTACCCAAACCCTTGGCGTTGTGTTTACGACCTCTGACTGTCGTCACCGTCTGACCAAGGCACTGACGCTTAATCAGCGGCTATGTTGCTAGGAAGCTTCTACGCATCTTCTCATGGTATCAAAGTAGCGAGACCTCTCTTGCTAAGCTGCACCATAGAGATGCAGCACCAGTAGCATTAGTGAGATTCACCGTCGTGGCCGTATCTTGGGACTCGTTTCAGCCGTTTTTTAGCAGGGACATTACCACGTAGTCCCAACCACCTCACCGGGTGAGCTGCAACAGTTACCAGCTCTAGCAGCCAGGCTAAGCTACAGTAGCAGCACCGGGTGGCATCAGCAGCCGTGTCTGGCTGGGCAGTCTGAAAAAAAAAAGCTTGCAGCAACAGCTTGTAGCGCGAAGCAGCGGCTGCGAACAGCAGTAGCGCGTAACAGTAGCAGCAGCGAGCAACAGCGGCAGTAGTAGCAAGCAGCACCAGCGGCAGCAATAGCCACAGGCAGTATTAGCAGCGTGGCGATAACATCAAGAGCATTGCGCTTGTTACAACACCAACAGCAACAGTAGTCACAGTAGTAGCATTGTAGAAGCAGTAGCAGCTACAACAGCAAAGTAGCAGTAGGAGCGGCCGTAACGGCAGTAGTGTTGTGCAACAGCAATCACGGCTACTGTGCTACGCAGCAGTACTACATAAAACTACTGTGTAGCAGCTGTGCTGCATAGTAGCTGTGCTGTGCAGCGACGCAGACTCTACGCAGATACGTAAATTCTATGCAGCTTCACAGCCACGCAAGGGTGCGTCGAGGTTTCCACCTTCCATCGAGGAGTCTGCATGACATCCATAGAAAAAAAATATGCCGACGTCAGCATTTTTCTTGCTGATGTCATCAGGTCCGTGCTGACATCAGCAGACCCCTGCTGGCATCAGCACTTGCCTTAGTCAATCCTTGGGTCAGAAAGTCCAAAATTGCAAGCGCCTCAGCTCCTCAAGAACCACTGATGGTTCTGCAATCTGACCGGTTTGACTTCTTGGTCCATACTGAGCGCTGACATGGCTCCGACCTCTTACAAGGGCAAGGGACCACCAGATCCCTCTTCTTCCTCCTCAGGGGTCATGAGTCCAGGCTCGCAGGCTATTGACGACCTGCGGAGTCAGCACGATGAGATGCGTCGTCTGCAGCAGTAGCAGACTGACGCCATCCGTGCACTCACTCACCTTCTTCGTGGTCAGCCCACGGCCCCACAGCACACATCTGAGGGAGTCGGTTGTGTCGTACCTCCTGCACAGTCGTCAACATCTGCACCAAAGACAGCAGTAGGACACAACTAGCCACCTCTTGATCCTTGGGATGAGGATGTTGACATGCCCAGTATGGAGGATGACACTCACGAGAGGGAGATTCGCGTGCTTCAAGAGCGTCTCCACCAGCTTCAGACGAGTTCTTGAGTTCCACAGACATCTTCCATCTAATCCTTGCCTGAATCTTACCTCGATGATTTTCCTCGTCCCGATGTCTTCCCCATCCCTAGTCCTTCTCAGCCTGTGGTTGATCTCCCTACGGAGCGGCAACCCAAGGACTTCGAGACACCGCCCCCACGATATGTCAACGAGGACGACTTTGACTGCAGGGCGACTCTTTTCCAGGTCTTGGCCACTTCAGAGGGGATATGGCCATACTATCACAGTCCGTACCATGTTACGGATCACGCATAGGTGCTGATAGTGGCCAGGGAGATGTGGGGACTCCTTTACGCCATGCCGCGCGAGACTGTCGTGGACTTTCACCCTTTCCTTGGAGAGGCCAGCACTGGCACGGGTGTTGATCCACGTTGGGGCTAGGACCTGGCATTGTCCTTGCTTGCTACAAAGATCCACGCCACCTACGCGGCTCACATTTGCGCCTTTCACTCCCTCTGTCAGGGACCTGCCAAGCCTGCAGCCGATTACTGGCGGCGTGACATGCGCATCTACACGCGCCTTGGGACCTCACAAGGTACACAGCTGTGGGCGCTTTGCACGCTCATGATCTAGGTTTGTCTTCAGCACGTAGACATCTTCTCGGGATACAGCGATGCCGTACTCGGGCCCTTCTCCACCTCCCTTTAGCTTCTTCCTTGGGTGCATCAGCTTTTCCTCCAGGTGACTTCCGGGCGTGAGGCAGTCGTCGTCCGTTAAGAGAGTCCACTTGCTACAACGGTCATCGCGTCGCCACCGACCCCCCGCTTGCAGACCACTTCTCCATCCTCTGGCACACCCTCCTCTTCCCCTTCCACCCTGATTACCTCGACTCAGACGAAGGGTGTGGCTGCAGCGGCAAAGGAGAAGAAGGGCAAGAAGAGGCATGGTTCGGGCCAGCAAGAGTCGCAGCTGCAGCAATCATCAGGTGGTAGCAGTGTACGCACTGTTCACTGCTACAACTGTGGAGGTCCTCATCGCTACACCGAGTGCCAGCAGCCGCTCGACTGGACGCGGATCACTTGCACTCTTCAGGCTGCACACACATAGTGGGCTACATCGAGCAGCACAGACTCTGGACGCGCGACGATCGCCACTATAGCAGTTCTCGCTTCCCCACCGGCGAGCAGTGGTGACCCGGACCCACGTGACCACACCATCGCCGAGCTCCGTCACCTTCTGGCGCTTCACTTCCACGGAGGTGCAAGTGTGTTGTCAAAGCCGGTGGTTCATGAAGACTGTTTGTTTGGCTATTCTCTTAGCTCGTGAAGACTCGTGTGGGGGGGGCAAAGCTGGCATGTGATGATGATGGGCCTGATTGTACCGATTGGATTCATGAATCTCGCCTTTGTGCCCTTTGTTGTTTCTCCTCACCTATTGCTCAACGCCCATGTGAGTCAGAGTGCTCCATTGTCTGTTGTACAGTCACGTCCTCCGGTCGTGATCCCGGTGGCACTTGGATCATCGATTATGGTGCCACTCATCACATGACCTGTCGACGTAGTGACTTTGTTGTTCTCGGTCCTTTTGCATCTATTCGCTCCGTTCGCACACACTCTGGTCAGTCATTGCCGGTCCAAGGTGTTGGGGTTGTGTACTTTGATGGTCCGTCTAGCCCCTTGTTTGTTTTCGAGGTGCTCTTTGTGCCTAACCTTGAGCTTAGCTTGCTTTCTATGTGTGCCTGCACACTGATGGGACTCTCTGTGGAGCACACTGCAGACTCCGTGACTGTGAAAGATATTGATACTCGTAACAATGTTCTTTGTGCTGTTGTTATAGATGATCTGTACCCTGTCTCTCAGATTTCTTCTTTTCCGTGCTCCCCTTCTCCTCCTGCTTCTGTGTTTGTCATTGATGTTCTCTCTACTGAGCACAAGCGACTGCTGCATTGTCGCCTGTGTCATGTGGGCTTTGACACTGTCAAAGCTCATTTGGACACAGCCTGCTCTCGGTCTTGATGTAGCCTCTTTTGATCAGCAGCCCAAGACCGATGGGTCTGTTCTACGCTCAGGGTCAGATGCATCATTGCACCTATCCTGACTCTCGTTCTTGAGCACTTTGCCCCCTCGAGTTGGTCCATTCAGATCTTCTCGGTCCTCGTCCTGTGGAGTCTTTGTCCGATCGGGGCTGATACATCCTGACCCCGACTGATGACTTCACCCGGATGCAGTGGGTCTACAGCTTGCGCCAAAAGAGTGATGTCACTCTTGTGGTTCGCTTTTGGCTATTGATGGCTGAGCGTCAGTCCCGCCACACATTGCATACCTTCCGTTTGGATCGTGACGGCAAGTTTCTTGGTGAGATGGACAGTTTCTTTGCTGAGCATGGGGTCTTTCACCAGGTCTCTGCTCCTGCTACCCCCCAGCAGAACGATGTCTCTGAGCGTAGGAACCGCACCATGGATGATGCGGTTTGTGCTATGCGCTCTGAGTGCGGTCTCTTGGAGTCCTTCACCTTTGAAGGATTTGCCTACATGACGTGGGTCTTTAACCGCCTCCCGCACGGTCTCCTTCCGGACCACGTTACACCGTACGAGCTCTGGTTTGGCCATAGTGCCAATCTGTATCTCCCTTGTGTCTGGGGATCCGTGGCTTCTGTATGGTATATCGAGGACTAGCATGGGTCCAAGGTCTTCCCCCGGGGTCACTTGTATGCCTTCGTGGGCATCTCCCCGCGGGCAAACGCCTCGCATTTTTGGGACCCGGCCCGTCGTCACATTGTTGACCCGCGACGTGCTCTTCTTTGAGTCTCTCACCTACTGTGACCTGACCTTGATCATGTTGATGTCCATCACGCACGCTCCTACGTGCGAGGCTTCTTGATGAATGGGGGAGTCTGGGCCTACAAGCACCTCTCGTCTGGCTGATGTGTCCATTCAAGGTCCCTCCACTTCTCGGTCTCTGGCTCTTGATGACTCAGCGATCATCGGTGTCGGCCCTGAGACCTCTCCAGCCAGCCGGTTTCTACCCCTATTCCTCCGCACCCAACAGGCACCCATGGTTATGTACCTATGTCCACCAGTACTCATGCCTCTGTGTGTGGTCTTGCCTTGACTCCTGCTCCTCCTGCCACACCCACTTTTGTGTCTCCCATTATTTCACCAGCATCTCCTCACATTGCATCACCTACCCCTTTGCCTCAGTCCTCAGAAGATGTGGTCATGCCTATCTCTGAGCCTGAGGTGAGCCCCTTGAGCCAAGGTTACTTGCATGAGCCCGGTGGTCAACTTCGACCATTGGTCTCCGGAGTCCAGCGTGTGTCAAGTCCTGCACCCAGGCGCTCTACTCGTAGCGTCGCGAGTGGTGATCCCGGCACAAATGCCCTAGGCCTGATTTTCCGCACAGATCACACAGAGGTACATCCAGCATGCCTTGTAGGGCACGATTAAGTCACTCGCGATTTCTGTATCGCTTGTGGTGCATGAACTGACCTTGTGGTAGTCAGGCCTAGCTCTGAGCCGTGTGCACTTGCCACTCAGATCTCTTCCTCTACGGCGCCTGATCCGGGCACACTGAGGGAAGCTCTCTCATCAAAGGATGTACATGCCTAGCATGCTGCCTGTGAGGATGAGCTTTGTGCCATCCGAGAGCACGGCGTTTTACGAGCTAGTCGACCTTCCACCTGGAGGAAGGCTATTCAGGTAAAGTGGGTCTTTCGCAAGAAAGTGAAGCCGGATGGGTCACTGGAACGCCATAACGCTCGCTTGGTCGTCAAGGGGTATTCTTAGATCGAGGGCATGGATAACACTGACACCTTTGCCCCTGTTGGCCGCATGACCTTGGCTCGCGCTCTGTTTGGTGTGGTGACTCAGCATGACAGGGAACTACACCAATTGGACGTGAACAATGTGTTCCTCCATGGCTCTCTGGATGAGGAGATTTACGTGACTCAGCCACCACGCTTTGAGGACGGTGACAAGGTCTGGCACTTGTGCAAGTCCTTGTAGGCTCTCAAGCAGTCTCCTCGGTGCTGGAACCACGAGATTATTGGCACCCTGACTCGTGCGGGATATGTACAGAGCGAGGCAGATCCCTCTCTCTCTACTCGAAGGACACCTGAGCAGTTTACCGCCATCCTGGTCTATGTGGATGACCTTCTGATCACTTCTCCTTCCATGGAGGTTGTGAAGGACGCCAAGGCAGTCCTCTAGACAGTTTGTAGGATGAAGGATCTTGGTCCTGTAGCGGTGTTTCTTGGCATGGAGATTATGCGAGATCGCAGACGTGGAACACTTCTACTGCATCAGGCCCGATACGCACGTGTTGTAGGGGAGCGCTTCAGTGACCTCCTTGGCCCAGTATCCACAACCTCCACACCTATTACACCTTATGGGTAGGATGCCCTAAAAGTGGACGATCCCACACAGCTAGGGGAGACAGTGGATGTGACCTTGTACCTTCATCTCATCAGATCTCTGATGTACCTGGCCACAACCACACGCCCTGACATCGCTTTTGCAATCAACCTCCTTGCACAGTTCTTGCGGGCTCCACGTTCTAGAGCCAATCATTGTTGGTTTGTGTGGCTTCCACCCGTCACGACCGACACTGCTAGTTTACCGATACACCCACATTCGGGGTATATGGCAGAGGAGGGCGTGACGACACGACGGGCCTCCGGACTGCACCGAGACTTCTCCAGCACCTACGACAGCGCTGGCGAGACGCGGTCGATGCGTTCCGACAGCCATGTGGGCTTGACAGGAGGCAGGAGAGTTTTCTCGGTGGGTTGAGACCCGCGTACCCGGTTGACTGTACCGGTGCGACGAGGAGACCCGATGGCTGTTGTGGGACTTCCGACGTTCGGAAAGCCGTTTGTGATGTCTGGACGTTGATTCCGAGATGTTTTGACACTGCTCATATTTTCTCGGTGGTCGAGACCCGGGCACTCGGCGAGCTGTTCCGGTGCCTCGAGGAGACCACCTTTGTTGCTCTCACAGTGTATGCAGTGTGTTCTCCCTGTTGAATCATTTTGGTTCAGCAAGGGTGACGGGGCCCCATGCGGTTAGCTGCCGGCGCCCCTATATAAGCCCGCTAGGGGCTCATTTATAATCTCTCCTTGTTCTTTATATTCAGCGTTCCAGACTTAGCCAAATTCTTGCCGTCTTGCATCGCACTCACACACAGAGCTCATGTTCGTGCTTGCCCTGAAATTATTTTTCAATTTGGTATTAGAGCGCAGGGGGGCGTGTGAGCAGCAGAAGCAGCAGCAGTGGGCGGAACGCTAAGAGAACGCGCCACATGGCGCCACGCCGGCAGCAGCGTGAGGGAGTGCGAAGTGACTGCACACGAACGCCACAGGGGCGGTGAGAAGCAGCAACAGCAGCAGCAACAGCAAGCGCTGGCAGCAGCAGCGTGCATGAGGAGTAGCGGCGCAGCAGGAGCTTGCAGCCGTGGCAGCAGCAAGCAGCGACACAGTAGTAGCAGAAGCAGCAGCAGCAGCAGCAGCATTGGCAGCAGCAGCAGCTTTAGCAGCAGCAGTATCAACAGCAGCAGCAGCAGCAGTAGCAGCAGCAGCAGCAGCCGCAGTAGCAGCAGCAGCAACAACAGTAGCATGCAAAGCGGGAAAAAAAAAAAAGAAGCAACAGCGGCGGTAGCATCAAGCAGCAGCAGCAGCAGCCGCGGCGGCAGCAGCAAGCAGCAGCCGCGGCGGCAGCAGCAAGCAGCAGCAGTAGCAGCAGCTACTGTAGCAGCGGCGGCAGCAGAAGCAGCGTGCAGCAGCAGCAGCCGCGGCGGCAGCAGCAGCCGCGGCAGCAGCAGCAAGCAGTAGCAGCAGCTGCTGCGCAGAGTAGCAGCAGCAGCAAAAGCAGCAGCAGTAGCAAAAGCAGCAGCAGCAGCAACCGCAGCAGTTGCACCTGCCGCTGCAGCTGCTGCTGCCGCTGCGAGGAGGCCCTCGCAGCCCTCCTCTGATCGGGGGGGCCCTCTGAGGGGGCCCCGCTCGCATTCCCCCTCCCTCCCGTCCTCCTCTTCTTAGGGGGGCCCTCGGAGGGCCTTGCCGAGCCCCTCTGAGGGGCCCTTCGGAGGGGGCCCGTGGGCCTCGTGGGCCCCCTCGGCCCCGTCGGCCCCGTCGGCCCCATCGGCCGACCGACGGAGGGGCCGGGTCAGAGGGGCGGACAACACCCTCTCGCTCCCTCCTCCCCCCCCCCGACACCCACTCGCTCACTCGCTCGCTCAGCGAGCGAGCGAGTGAGCGAGTGCACGGGAGGGAGATCCGGACAGGCCGGACACCCCCCCCCAACCTCATTTTCTCCGTCTGCCCACGTTCTGGGCAATCAAGAAAAAGGGGGGGGGCGAGCTACAAAAGGTCCGAAAAGGGGTACGCCTGAAAAAGAAAGAAAAAAAAAGAAGAAAAAAAAATAGAAAAGGAAGGGTTTCAGGCGAGCACAAGGGAGACCCAAAACAAAAAAGGGGGTGGCGGGTGAGTCCAAAGAAAAAGAAAAACAGAAAGGGGGTCTTGAGGACTAGACAATACCGGGAAAAAAAAAAAAGAGGGTCATCTTCCAACTACCACCGCCGCAACAGCCGCAGCTTCCTAACTAAAGTATCAGCATCAGGCGGTGGAATGTCGACGATTACTTAGTACGGCGGCTGCGCAAGAGCTTGCACTTTCGCCTTCAGAGCCGAAAGCGGACTGTCGTCGTCGGCGATTTCCGCTTAGAGACGTATCGTGGACCGGCGTCTCCCTGGGGCCCGTGGATTGGTGCGCGCACGTCACCCCGTAGGATCGCCGGCGGATTCGAGTCTTACCGTCTCCGATTGCTGGGTCGTCTACCGCTTGGAGCAGTAGCCACACCTGCAGCCGCCACCCCTTCTCCTCTTGGAGCAGTCTTTGCTCCATTCGTGGCAGCAGCATTGGTCGCCGCAGCTAGTCAGACTCTCGTCTCCGGGTGTGCTGTGGTAGTGCAGCTCTTCCCGTCTGGTCACGTTTGCAGACACGGACGCCGTGACCTCCAAGAGTGATAGCACCTGCGGACCTCATTCTCTCCCGTGGCTTGGTGTTTACCACCGGGAGTAGGTGCCCTCGGCACCTATCCATCGTCCAGCGCACGAGATGAGTGCGCGGACGTGTGAGCAGGCACGCTGCGCATTCGCCTGCTACTACTGTGGTGATGGACGTCATGGTTGGCGTCGCTGTTGGACGCGCCCTCCAGGCTGGCATCCACCTTGGCTATAGCCTCGTCCGAGCCTGCGTCCTCCACAGCATACGGATCTGCCGGTGTTGGTAGATCCCCTAGCTGGACCTCTGGCGAGCATATTCGCCGAGATCCGCGGCCTACGGCAGACAGTGCAGCGGCTCTATGACCTTGTTGTCACTGAGCGTGCTTCTGCTACTCGTTCGTCGACGGCCTCTTCGACCCCATCTCCTCCATCATCTCCTTCTTCTTCCTCCGACGGTGTCCCTTCAGCTTCACCTGCCAACCAGTCCCAGGCTGACACCATCCTTTCGATCCTCCACTCTGCTGTGATCACGCCGCCACCCCGCGATGACTTGTCTTCCAGCAGTCGTTCCAGTCGAGTGACTCTGCGATGTCATCGTCAGCGCTCTGCACGGCGTGCTCGCGCCGGTGTTGAAATATCCTCCACCTCCTTGGCCTCCGTTGCTGTACCTGTCGAGGGGGAGTGTGGTCACCGCGCATTGCGTGATGCGACAGTAGCGACAGGATCTGCAGTTGGGTCGAGGGGGAGTGAGTCTGATCCTGACATTGAGGTCATGGTGCAGACTTGCGTGTCATCAAGCTCGACTTCCACGTCCGTGCTGGATCCAGATCTTCTACAGCAGCAGCTTCCGTCAGGAGGTGTCCAGGCCAGGCGTCCCTGGGCGGTGCCACTCACGGCTCCTACCTGTGGCGGCCCGGCGGTGGCACACGGGTCCCGTACAGATCAGGACACATCTTTGGGAGTTTTGGCAGAGTCTGTGCAGCAGGCTCACACGAGCCCGGCGGAGGTTCCATTGCAGGAGATATGCGTGTCATCGAGGTCGACATCCACGCTGGGACAGGAGTCGGACGTTCTGCAGCAGCAGATTGCATCACGAGGAGTGCAGGTCTCATGTGCCTTGGCGGTGCCACTTGCAACTCCGACCGATAGCGGCCTGGTGGTGGCACATGAGTCCCGCGCGGATCGGGATACCCCACACGGATTTCCGAGGGCGTTGACGCACGGGACTCATACTTGCCCGACAGTGGTCCCAGTACACGAGCAGAGTCGACCGGCAAGTCTGTTGGAGGTTGAGGCGTTCTTGAGAGCAGCAGTTCTTAGAGATGTCGCCGGGTCATATGCTACAGCAGACACAGCAGGCTCCACCGTCTCATCTGCGCTACTTGTGGACCCGCTTCAGCGTGAGGTGTCGTTCAGGTTCCCACAGCCTCCAAATTCTCGTACCCACGACGGAGCAGCGACATACATGACGGAGTCAGATGATGGTCCTTACTCTATCATCGAGCAGGTGGTAGCGACCAGCGTTCCTGGCGAGACAGTGCGTGAGCGCCAGCTGCGCTTGTTGGTCGCCTTGACGGACATTGCTGAGCTGGAGTCCTCTACACCTGTGTCCATTATGGCGGCAGTCGAGGACACCGGAGCAGATCCATACATGCAGATGGAGTCACCTCATCAGTAGGAGCTGAGTTCTGCCCCCTCGATTTCACCTCTTGGTGACGCTTCCGATCACATCGACGCCGAGAGTGGCAATACCTGCACGGACGACGCTTCTACATGCTCTACGGACTCTGACGAGTCCTCTCTCTCCTCCTCTCTCGGCATGCGACCGCTCACTCCTCGCATGACAGACACGAGCTGTGATGTGGATGCGACACCTGCAGCTGCATCTGATGTTCCAGCGTCTCAGCATGTTGCAACCTTGGTTGACCCCCATGAGGATGCGACAGCACCTGTTCCATCATCTTCAGCAGCACAGATGCAGATAGCGCTGTACTCACGAGTCCTGCAGTATGCATGTGCAGCATCCAGTGAGGCAGAGTTCATTCTACACCAGGTCGACATGGGCCACCTCGACATGTCCGAGGCAGATTATGCTGATCTGCAGGAGCGTGTAGTCATGCTACAGCGGGAGATGGTGGCAGCGCGTGAGCGATTCTCAGAGGAGGGCAGCATCGCAGGTACCGGCAAGAGCCTTCCGGCAGCAGCAGTGATGCTGAGCGTGCCTTCGGCTTCCGCCATCCCGGCTCCTGTCGACCCCATCATCGCTCCTCCTTCTTCTACTGCCGTCACGCACCTTCATCCACCCGACTCACCTGCCCCATCTTCATCTTCATCCACGAGTGGTGATCCGGTTCATCGCTC
>SZWC01015466.1:7219-17563 GCA_023375785.1 Penium margaritaceum | reverse complement strand
GTGTGTGTGTATGTGTGTGTGTGTGTGTGTGTGTGTGTGTGTGTGTGTGTGTGTGTGTGTGTGTGTGTCTTTGTGAGTTGGCTCATGCATGTTATGGCTTGCCATTCATTGTTGTTCCATGCCTTCGTTCATTCGTTTTGGCGTGGACGGCTATGTCAGCCAAGGGGAGTGTTGGTTTGTGTGGATTCCACCCGTCATGACCGACACTGCTAGTTTACCGATATACCCACATCCGCGATATGTGGTGGAGGAGAGCGTGACGACATGACAGGCCTTCGGGGTGTCTCGATACTTCTCCAGCACATACAAAAGCGCCTGCGAGATGCAGTCGACACGTTCCGGTAGCCCTGTGGGCTTGTCGGGAGCTAGGAGAGTTTTCTCGGTGGGTTGAGACCCGCGCACCCGGTGGACTACATCGGTGCGACGAGGAGACCCGATGGCTGTTGTGGGGCTTCCGATGTTCGCAAAGCCCCACAGCCGTTGACCGGGCGTGAGTGCCTTGTCAGACGGTGACGACAGTCACAGGTCGTACACACAACGGCAAGGGTTTGGCTAGGAGACACAAGACACAGTGTCAGAATGCTTCAATATAGCATATGCAGAGAGAGATGACAACTGAGAGGTCCAGGGCATAAATACCTGCCGCGGCGCACGGCGGGTGTCGCACGCGGCAGTCCAAGAGCTGTCCTAAAAACGGCCCAAAACCACTGTTTTGGCCGTAACTCTGCACACACATGTCAGAATCCTACGCCGTCTGAACCTAGAAGTGCAAAATCAAAAGACGGACGCAGCGACTGGTTACATGCATGCATCCATTGACTGACAGCGAGTATACAATGCAAAAACATGCAAATGGGTCTCATGGCCAGTCCGCCGAAAGGCGCCTGTAAGACGTAAAAGGCACAGCAAGGAGTCCCGGTGACATCTGGGGCTCTGGAACAATGGTCGGTCAGCTCCAAGCGGGTAGTCCGCCGCCTGTCGTCGCGCCGGTGTCACCAGGGCCGCCTGCCTCAGGGATCTGCACGAGTATGGACATGGCGGAGTGGTCACATCCTGTACAGTTTACTGTGGTAAACTGTACAGGAACGGCACAAAGTACAACACTCCCCCATGACCCGATGGTACGCATGTCCATACGCGTGCAGCACTGGTACAATCACATAGTGGGTGACACAGACAGATGAGACGCCAACGTACATCCCAAACTCAACCACTGTCACGCACGGGGTGAAGCCCAACAGAACGAATGGCCACCAGGAACTTTCCGCGGGCAAAGTGCCTTCGTCAAGAAATCAGCACGTTGCAAGTCAGTGCCAACCCACATGATGGAGATCACGCGTCACTCCACCAGATCACGAACGAAGTGATGCTCAACCGCAATGTGCTTTGTGCGAGCATGAAAAACACCAGAGTTCTCCGCAATGGCGAGAGCACTCTAGTTGTCGCAACGCAGCACAATGGCGAGTACTGACTGCCCAAGCTCAAGAAACAAGCGCTGTAGCCAAACTGCCTCAGCAGCCCCTGCCCCCAAAGCCACATACTCTGCCTCCAACGAGCTACGTGCGATGCAATCCTGCTTCCCGCTTCGCCAAGACAAAGCGGTACCACTGAGCAGAAACACATAGCCAGTGCGACTACGCCTATCAGGGCTCCAAGCCAAGTCGCTGTCAGTGTAGCCGTCAAGGACCATCGAACACTATCGACGAAAGCAGAGTCTGAGATACGGCGTGGAGACCACGTACCGTACCCCTCGCACAGCTGTGTGAAGAGCTCTCGCACGTGGAGCCTGCGAGAACTGAGCGAGGAGGTTGACGGCGAACGCAATGTCGGGACGCGTGGTGGTGGCCAGGTACATGAGAGATCCGATAAGACGGAGGTACAAGGTCACGTCCACTGTCTCCTCCAGCTGTGTAGGGTCATCCACCTTCAAGGCATCCTGCCCATCAGGTGTGAGAAGTGTGGAAGCAGTGGGCACTGCACCAAGGAGATTGCTAAAGCGCTCCCCCACGACTCGTGCGTATCGGGCCTAATGCAGCAACAGTGTCCGATGTCTGCGATCTCGCACGATCTCCATACCAAGAAACACCGATGCAAGACCGAGGTCCTTCATCCTGTAGGCGGTCTACACGACATCCTTGGCCTCCTTCACGGCCTCCAGGGATGGAGACGCGATCAGAAGGTCATCGACATAGACCAGGATGGTGGTGAACCGCTCGGGTGTCGGTAGGATGAAGAGTGAGGGGTCTGCCTCGCTCTGTACGTATCCTGCATGAGTCAAGGTGCCAGTGATCTCCCGGTTCCAACACCGTGGAGACTGCTTGAGGCCGTACAAGGACTTGCACAAGCGCCAGACCTTGTCACCGTCCTCAAAGCCTGGTGGCTGAGCCACGTAGATCTCCTCATCCAAAGAGCCATGGAGGAACGCATTGTTCACATCCATCTGGTGTAGTTCCCAGTCATGCTGGGCCACTACAACTAACAGAGCTCGAGCTGAGGTCATGCGGCCGACAGGGGCAAAGGTGTCAGTGTAATGAACTCCCTCAATCTGAGAGAACCCCTTGACGACCAAGCGGGCCTTGTAGCGTTCCAGTGAGCCATCCAGCTTCACTTTCTTGCGAAAGACCCACTTGACCTGAATCGCCTTCCTTCCAGGGGGAAGGTCGACCAGCTCGTAGACTCTGTGCTCTCGGATGGCCCGAAGCTCATCCTCGCAAGCAGCTCGCCAGGCCTCAGCATCCTGCGATGAGAAAGCCTCCCTCAATGTGCCCGGGTCAGGCGCCATAGAGGGGGAACTCTGTATGGCAAGTGCACACGCCTCAGTGTCAGGCCTGACGGCCAGGAGATCAGCTGCTGCGTCACAGGCGATATGGAACTCGCGAGTGACCAGGCCGTGCCCTATAGGGCACGCTGGGTGTACCTGTGAAAGCTCAGTGCGGACACTCAGGCCTAAGGCCTTTGTGCCTGGATCACCGCTCGCGATGCTACGAGAGGGACGCCTGGGTCCGGGACCCGACGCTCGCTGAGCTCTGGAATCCAGTGGTCGAAGGCGACCACCAGGCTCACGGAAGTAACCGGAGGTCGAGGGGCGCACCTCAGGCTCATGAACAGATACGGCCACAGGGACAGGTACGACCACAGCTGGTGAGGGCTGAGACGAGGCAGCCGGAGATGTCGTGCGAGGAGAAGCGTGTGTGGGGGACACTGAGCTGGGGATGACAGCAGGCAAGGCTGGCCCGGACACTGAGATAGGAGTGTCAGCCGACGTAGGGACAAGAGTGGGCTCGGCTGGGTCAGACATCGGAGCAGGGGTGCCAGTGGACACAGGTGGTGATGCAGGAGGAGGCGTGAGAGCAGCGGTACCTGTGGGGTGTGAAACAGGCTGAGCAGGCGGGATCTCTGGACCAACGGCAATGATAGCCGGGTCATCAAGTGCTGGAGATCGAGAGGGGACTCGAGCGGACACATCAGCCTGACGAGAAATGGTAACTGGCGGAGAAGTCTCCCCCATCCGCCGAGGACCCTCACAGGAAGGGACATGAGCTGCGGAGAAGGCTGTGATCGAAGTCAGATCACGGTATGTGAGAGGCTAAAAAAACAGCGCGTCACGGGACTCAATGACACGACGGCGAGTGGGGTCCCAAAAGCGCCAGGCCTTCGACCGCGGGGAGATGCCAATGAAGGCACACAAGCCACCCCGAGGGGAGACCTTGGACCCCTGCTGGTCCTCGGTGTACCACACGGAGGCCAGGGAACCCCAGACGCGTGCAAGACGAAGATCAGCACGGTGGCCAAACCAGAGCTCGTACGGTGTAACATGATCCGGAAGCGGACCATGCGGGAGGCGGTTCCAGACCCACGTCATGTAGGCAAAGCCCTCGAAGGCGAAGGACTCCGGGAGACCGCATTCAGACCGCATGGCACGGACCGCATCCTCCATGGTGCAGTTCCAGCGCTCAGAGACACCGTTCTGCTGTGGGGTAGCAGGAGCGGAGACCTGGTGAAAAATGCCGTGCTCAGCAAAGAAGGAATCCATTTCACCGAGGAACTTGCCGCCGCGATCCAAGCGAAAGGTATGTAGCGTGTTGCGAGACTGACGCTCAGCCATCACGAGCCAGAGCTGAACCGCAAGGGCGGCGTCGCTCTTCTGACGCAGACTGTAGACCCACCGCATCCGGGTGAAGTCATCAGTCAGCGTCAGAATATACCGTCCCCTCTCGAACAGGGAATCGACCGCGAGAGGACCAAGCAGGTCCGAGTGGACCAACTCGAGTGGCCTCAGCGCTCGGGAACGCGAATCAGGGTAAGTGCACCTGTGCATCTTTCCCTGAGCGCAAAAAAGGCAGTCGGTCTTGGGTGGCTTCTCGAAAGAAGCCAAGTCAAGGCCAAGAGCGGGCTGTGTCCGTATGAGCTTCGACATTGTGTCGGAGCCCACATGACACAGACGTCGGTGAAGCAACCTCTAGTGTTCTGGGGATAGAACACCAGTGACAAAAACACGACCAGAGGAAGGGGGAGAGCAAGGGGAGGATTGCCGAGCAATGCGGTACAAATCATCTACGACTGATGCACGCAGGACAATGCTACGGGTGTCAGGAGTAGTCACCGTCGCTGAATCAGTGGTATGCTCAACGGAGAGACCCATCAGAGTGCAGGCATGCACAGACAGTAGACTGAGCTCAAGATCAGGCACAAACAGCACGTCAGAGAGATACAGGGGGGCAGACGGACCATCAAAGCATACAACCCCAACACCGTGAACCGGTAAGGACTGACCAGAGCCTGTACGAACAGAACGGACAGTCGTGACAGGACCAAGTACCACAAAGTCACTACGACGACACGTCATGTGGTGGGTGGCACCGGAATCGATGATCCAAGTGCCACCGGAGTCACGACTGGTGGACATCACTGTACAACGAGCAATGGAACACTCGGCATCAGAGGGACAATGAGCCGTCAGTGGGAAGGAACGACGCATATCACGAAGGTGAGACTCATGAATCCAGTCAGTGCAGTCAGGCCCAACATCATCACATGCGGACTGTGCTCCCCCACACTTGTCATCACGAGTCACGAGGACGGACGAACAAGCGGTCTGTGACCCACTCGACGATGACAACACACTCGCACCTCCCTAAAAGCGAAGCGCCAGAAGATGACGAAGCTCGGCGATGGTGCGGTCACGTGGGTCTGGATCACTGCTGTTCGCTGGTGAGGACACAGGCGCAACTGCAGTCGTGGTCGCCACGCGTCCAGAGGAGTGTGCGGGTGACGTGCCGGACGCAGTGCAAGCAGCATGGGCAGCCTGAAGTCCGCGAGTGATGCGCTCCCAGTCAAGCGGCTGCTGGCACTCGGTGTAGCGGTGGGCACCTCCACAGTTGTAGCAGTGCACGGAACGGCCACTGCTACCACTGGATGACGACTGCTGCTGACCCGATCCCACTTCTTATTCTTCTTCTTCCCCTGGGCAGCTGCTCTAACGCCCTACGTCTGCGTGGGTGTAGACGGGGTCGAAGAGGAGGCGGAAGATGAGGTCGTGATGGAGGTAGATGAGGGTGACTGCAGGAGGGAAGATGGTGGTGAGGCGAGGACTGCTGCAGCGAGGGAAGTCTCCTGATGTGCTACTGCTGCCTCACGGGCCGACGTCACCTGGAGGAAGAGCTGATGGGTCCAAGGGAGCAGCTATAGGGTGGCTGAGAAAGGCTCGAGAGCAGCGTCGCTGTACCGTGTGAAGATGTCGGTGTACTCCAGGTGAACTCCGAGCATGATCGTCCAAAGTGCCCATAGCTGTGTGCCCCGTGAGGTCCCCAGACGCGTGTAACTATGCATGGCGCATCGCCAGTAATCTGCCGCAGGCTCCACTGGTCCCTGACGGAGCGAGTGGAAAGCACGAATGTGTGACGCACGCGTAGCGTGCGTCTCTGCGGCCAGTAGGGACAACGTCAGATCCCAGCCTCCACGAGGATCTGCTCCGGTGCCTGTGCCAGCCTCGCCGAGGAAGGGGCGGAAGTCGACGACAGTCTCGCGTGGCATGGCGTAGAGAAGTCCTCACATGGCCCGGGCTGCTGTCAGCACCTGTGCTGGATCTGTAGACTGGTATGGGCTGTGGTAGTAAGGCCACACTCCCTCGGAAGTGGCCCACACCTGAAACAGGATCTCCCAGCAGTCAAATCCATCCTCGCTGATGTACCATGGAGGTGGTGCCTCAAAGTCCTTTGGCTGCCGCTCCGTGGGGAGAGCAACCGCAGGCTGAGGAGGGCGAGAGACGGGGAAAACTCCTGGAAGGGGGTTATCACCGGGGAAGTCAGGTGACGGTCATATCGGGGACACGGGTCGAGGTCGGATACCCGTCTGCAGCTAACGGAGGCGCTCCTGTAGGAGACGAATCTCCCGCTCCTGGAAGTCATCCTCAAAGCCTGGCATGAATGGCTCGTCATTAAGGAGATCCGCAGGTGGTGGAGAAACCACACCAGGAGGTGAAGCAGGCGGAGCACCTGTCACGGGCACCTGGGCCGAGTGCTGGGTGGAGGCCGCAACGCCAGCAGCTCCCTCAGAAATCCGCGAAGGAGCCGTGGACTGAGCGCGCAGGAACTCAGTCAGCGTGCGAATCACGTCAGTCTGCTCTCGCTGCAGACGACGCATCTCCTCCTACTGGCTGCGCAGGTCCTCAATGGCCTGCGAGCGACGGCTCAATACCCCTGAAGAAGAGGAGGAGGGATCACCTGGTCCCTTGTCCTTGTCGTCGGGCGAACTCATGTCGCCCCTCACTATGGGACGACAGGTCAAGTTTGCCGGATTTCAAAACCGTTTGCGTTTCTCGCGGAGTTGAAATACCGGCAACTTTTGACTTTCCGGGTGAAAATTTGGCTAAGTGAAATGCTGACATCAGCAAGTCGTTGCTGACGTCAGCACGACCTGATGACGTCAGAAATCAACAATGCTGACATCAGCTCGTCCCCTCCTTTTTTTTTCTTCTTGTCACGGTTCTGCCGCCTGTGGAGCCGATCCGCGGTGGCGCGCGGCAGCTCCGCGGAAGCTACGCAGCAGCTTCCGACCAGCTGCTGCTGCAGCTGTGCTTTCAGCTGCAGCAGCAGCTGCGTAGCTGCGTGTGCCGCGGTGGCAGCAGTGGCTGCGCTGCTGCTGCTGCTGCTGCTGCTGCTGCGCGCGGCGGCTACTGCTGCGTGCTGCAGCTGCTGCTGGCTGCCGCCGCCGCGCGCTGCTGCTGGCTGCTGCCGCCGCGCGCTGCTGCTGCTGCCACTGCTGCGCTGCTGCTGCCGCCGCGACTGCCGCTGCTGCTGCTGTGCCGCTGCTGCTGCTGCGCTGCTGCTGCCGACGCTGCTGCTGCGCTGCTGCTGCCGCCGCTGCTGCCACGCTCCTGTGGCGGCCGCTGCTGCTGCGCTGTTACTGCGCTGCTGCCGCCGCCGCCTCTGCTGCTGCTGCTCTACTGCTACGGCTGTGGGAGGGCGGCTGCACGCACCGCAGCCGCCACACACCTCTGCGTAGCGGTACATGCGGCTGCTACTGCCTCTGCAGCTGCGATCTCACGTGGTGGGTGGAGTACGTTGACGGCGACCGGCCGTCTCCAACAGGTCCCAGAAACTCTGCTACAGCGGTGACTCTCACTGCTGCTGCTCTGCTGCGTCTCTGCTGTGCAGCTCAGTGAGAACTGTCTCACTGCTCTGATACCAAGAGAAAGTGCGTAGAAGCTTCCTAGCAACACAGCCGTTGACCGGGCGTCAGTGCCTGGTCAGATGGTGACGACAGTCACAGGTCGTACACACAACGGCAAGGGTTTGACTAGGAGACACAAGACACAGTGTCAGAATGCTTCAATATAGCATATGTAGAGAGAGATGACAACTGACAGGTCCAGGGCATAAATACCTGCCGCGGCGCACGGCGGGTGTCGCACGCGGCAGTCCAAGAGCTGTCCTAAAACCGGCCCAAAAACCACTGTTTGGGCCGTAACTCTGCGCACACATGTCATAATCCTACGCCGTCTGAACCTAGACGTGCAAAATCAAAAGACGGACGCAGCGACTGGTCACATGCATGCATCCATCGACTGACAGCGAGTATACAATGCAAAAACATGCAAATGGGCCTCATGCCCAGTCCGCTGAAAGGCGCCTACAAGACGTAGAAGGCACAACAAGGAGTCCCGGTGACATCTGGGGCTCTGGAACAGTGGTCGATCAGCTCCAAGCGGGTAGTCCGCCGCCTGTCGTCGCGCCGGTGTCACCAGGGCCGCCTGCCTCAGGGATCTGCACGAGTATGGACACGGCCGAGTGGTCACAGTAAACTGTGCAGGAACGGCACAAAGTACAACACCGCGCACCCGGTGGACTACATCGGTGCGACGAGGAGACCCGATGGCTGTTGTGGGGTTTCTGATGTTCGGAAAGCCGTGTGTGATGTCTAGACGCTGATTCTGAGATTTTCTGGCACTGTTCCTATTTTCTCGGTGGTCGAGACCCGGGTACTCGGAGAGCTGTTCCGGTGCCTCGAGGAGACCACCGTTATTGTTATCGTGGTGTACGCAGTGTGTTCTCCCCGCTCACCCGTTTGGGCTCAGCGGGGGTGACGGGGCCCAGTGCGGCTAGCTGCCGGCGCCCCTACTTAAGCCCGCTAGGGGCTCATTTGTAATCTCTCCTTGTTCTTTATATTCAGACTTAGCCAAATTCTTGCCGTCTTGCATCGCACTCACACACAGGCTCATGTTCGTTTGTGCATGGGCCTGCATGCCCTAAAATTATTTCCAATTATGCTTTGAATTGTGTGTCCACCGTTTGATGTCGGATACATGAGTGTGATGAGTCATAGCGTCCAGTTTGAGATCCTGTACGTTTAGGTTTAGACGGCGTAGCGTTTTGACTTGTTTGTGCAGAGTTACGGCCAAAACAATGTGTTTGGCCCGGTTTTAGGACAGACCTTGCACTGCCGCGTGGGACACCCGCCGTGCGTTGTGGCAGGTATTTATGCTGACCTGTCATTTGTCTGCTCTCTGTGCAAATATTATTGAAGCATTCTGACACTTTGACTTGTGTCATCTAGCCAAACCCTTGGTGTTGTGTGTACGACCTGTGACTGTCGTCTGACAAAGGCAGTGACGCGTAGTTAGCGGCTTTGTTGCTAGGAAGCTTCTACGCATCTTCAAACATTCGGCTATGTCCATGCACGTGCAGGTCTCTGATGTGGACGCATCCGGCGTCGGAGCATCGTCAAGTGGTGACCCACCCATCCGCAGCTGCAAGACAGCTGCCATGGCATCCGAGAGGCTTGCTATGACACTTTCTTCTTTGCCTCCAAACTCTAGAGTTTTCTCAGTGGATTGGCCTTTTGACATGATTTACATTTTTTTGCATTGTGTATCCACCGTTCAATGCCAGTCCTGTGCATGTGATCAGTTGTTGCATCGAGCATGAGACGATGCATCCGTAGGTTGAAACGGTTTGGCATTTAGATCCCTATGCATTGAGTTATGGCCGAAAGAATGATTGTGGGCCAGTGTCTACGGCAAACTGACCCTGTTAAGTGCACTGTCTGTCATGCATCGCGGTAGCTATTTATCGTAAGTGTCTGTAAATGCCTCTCTCCGCTCATTGGCGTTGTTGAAGATTGAAGGATTCTGCATGTATCCCCTAGTCTACCTGTTGTTGTGCTTCCACCCACCTTGTAGCTCATGTGTCAGCTGGCCAGCCTTAATTGTCACATCTACCACATCCAAAGCAGGAAGCTTATTGGTGTTTCCCCACACCAACTTACCTCTTGCTTCATCAGATGTCAACCTATTTCTTACTCAGCTGTGCATGTGATAGTGGTTTTCACAGTCCTGGCAGGGTGACATTGTGCCTGGTAGACAATCTTGGAATATCCCATGCTACCTTCAGCACAATTGTTGCAGAGAACAAGGCTATGTTATACATGTGTCAAGCATACTCATGTTGGACGTGAGTCATTGAAGTTCGACATGTTCAAAAAGAAAGTTAATTGTTTCCAAGCATCGTCTGTACAAGCACACTGTTTTCCTTCTGCTACCATGAAGCGAACAAGTTATCATTGCTGCTGGACAGTGAGCATTGGGATACTTGGTAAACCTTTGCTATATGGGGCATCTTTTGGTACAGACGCTTGTAGGAACTGAAGGCAACATCGGTCGGGGCACCTCCAGCTTTCTGTCGAGGGTTTACTGCGTACACTGTGTGAGAGTCACCGTGTACACCGTGTGTATCAGGGTGGGCGAGTCACACAAGTTGTGACTCAGACGGCACCGCCGACACAGTCGCCGAGCATGGCATTGACGAGCAGTCCCTGCAAGAAGGTGGGTGGGACGTTGATCTCGTC
>SZWC01015465.1:43449-60977 GCA_023375785.1 Penium margaritaceum | reverse complement strand
GGGTCGTTATCAAGACTGATACCAAGACCAACACGAAGAGGAAACCAGACACTGAAGATGAAAACGAAGTTTGAGATTTATGATTTGTGATATCATGAATGTGGTTTCATGTGTGTTGAGTTCCATTTACAAGCATGCTAAGACACTTGTAAGTTTATGCTTGCATGTAGTCGTTTGTCTCAAGCTTCACTTACATCTCTTTAAGGCTATGATTTTGACACTTTGTAGCACAGACTACAAGAATAGAAGGTATGTCAACAATCATATCTACTCCCAGTTGGATCACGCTAATGGTTTTGTTTCTTTGTAGGAAATGAGGTGTAGGTGTGGATGGAACGGAAGGTGTGGTCGCAAAAGATTTAACATCATAGAGACTCATCCATCCCACTTCATGTACGAGTGGCGTGGGGAGAAGCATGGGATTTTGGAGCATCTTGTTTGAAGTGAACATTCCTCTTAAAAGGGAAGTATGAACCCAAATGAAAAGATGGACCCAAAAACAATGACTATTGTTTACTTCTAAACACTTCTGGGTGAGTCTTGTACTTTGGTTGAGCTTCTGAAGTGGGAGGCAAAGGGAAGTAGATAACTCACCTGACTTGTGTGTGGGATTAGTGAAGATAGCTCTAAGGAAATGTAGTCATGTGTGTCATTTCAAAGAGAGTTTTGGAAGTGGACACGGAACAGAAAACAATTGGAAGATTAAGATATGAACATAGAAACGAATTTTAGTCGTCACTCTTGCGTGATCATCAACTTAGGGATTTAATCCCTCAACTGCGCATACCTCCCTAACTCACCTCGACCTTCCCCCACGATTCATCCCATGGCTGAAAATCCTACACGAGCACACACAAATTCGGCTACTCATGAACGGAAACCTCACCACCCCCATCACCGTTGAATCCGAGGTCTAATAAGNGTACAAAACCCAAGATAAAACCTCCAAACCAAATCCAAGTCAAAATAGCATACGAATTCCTCGCACACAACCGCTTCCTCACAAAAATAGATGAAACCCCTTGGATAAACAACGAAACGAGCGGTATGTCCCAACCAGAGAACTCCAAGTCCAACACCTTTACTCCCTAGACCTTTGCAACTCACTTAACCTGCCACTCACTCGCTCGCAACTCACCTAAACCCTAAACCCTAAATCCCTACAACATGGTCTTTCACTACTCTAAACCCTAAACCCTAAATCCTAAATCCTAGACAACATGGTCGATCACACCCCCCTAAGATGGAAAATATTCATGCTAAAACCCTGGACAGTTGACGACATCCTTCCATACACCAACTACGTCACCCTCTCCTCTCTTGGTGGGACCCAACCAACAATTGGCTACAAAAAAACACCATCAACCCAACAACTGGTGAACCGCTCCATATCAACCTCACTACCCAACAAATCCAACCCCATTCATGGATGCCCAGTACACATCTCCACCTACAACACATCATCCCCCTTTGTTTAAAAAAAAAGCATGCTCCTATCTATGGGTGCCCCGAATAGCTGCCATAGCCACCGCCGATGTGCACAAAACCTATCCTTTCAGAAATTCTATGGAAAGCTCCTCCAAAACCTAGACCCTCACCCAACGTACCCCCTACTCTAGAAAAAACACCACCCTTCAGCCACCTTTGATTGGAAGGGCATACTCCAAAAACTCCACTCTTTGCGCATCAACCTATGAGCAGAACAACTCATGCTCCGGATCCTCTACCTAAGCATTCACGTCAACGCACGTTATAAACTCCTCCCACCATCTGCATCCCCAAAATGCCCTCGTTGCTCCAGGGAGGAAACCATTGAACATTGCTTTATCACATGTCCACACTTGTGCCGTTTACAAGCAGACTCAACATGATACACGGATGCTTCTTCTCTCATCAAACTCCAGGCAACACTGACCTCCTACTTGGCCCCCTTAATCATGAATGATTAAGTCATGACCGGTGTCATGACTAAATCATAACACCCACCCCTTTTAGGAACTCATCCGAGCACTCTTCCTCCATGAAAAATGGAAGGAAAGATGGGCGTCAGCAAAAAGCAACCCAACCGTAACTCTGCCTCTTATTTCCAAGCACACTCCAACCAGCCCTCAACCTCTGCACCGACATCATCCACACCCGCAACACCACCCACTCAAAAAAAAGAGGAAAGAAAATAACCCACTGGACCTCCCATTTCTGTCATATAGAAATAAGCCAAGGCCCATTACAACTAATTCTATCCCAAAGCTTTCGCGCCTATCGGAAGCATCTACAACTATATAAGTTGTAACTTTGGGGGGGCGGGTTCAAGCCCCGGACTTGTTTTGGTGTCTTGATGACCCTCCCTTCCCCACTGGTTACGACGACGGGAACAAAACAAAAGACTCATATGTTGCACGCAAAGCGTGCATTGGGTTACATAATGACAACGTAAGATTATCATTCATTTGGCCCTTAGAATGCGATTGAAGAGAAAAATCTCACAAAGCTGAAAATTTTGAGAAAATATAAGAAACACATTAATTACATGCAAAATGAAAAAGAATGCAAAGATATTCTATGTACTTCAGAGAATTCTAGTATGTAAGTTCTCCGTTAGTTTTGTCAATTTTTAACGTACAAAACATGATTATTTATTTCTAAAAAATGCACATTCATGAATATGTTATGGTGCAATGTTGGGTAATGATGAATGCTTTCTAGGCAAAAAGGAGAATGTGCGATTTCTTAATAAAACATATTTTAATAAAATATTTATTTATTACATTTCTATTTTTTAGTAATTTTCTTTTATTCTTTGCATTAATATACTGCAAATGTTTTTCTCCTAACGTTTCGTTTCCGGGATCAGTTTTTTTGGCTAGACTAGCGGAACAACTGACTTGACTGGACGAAAAGCTTGGCTGAGCTTCTTGTTTAGTTCGTTACAAGAAACGTACTGTTCGTTGTTTAGCTGACTCATTCTGCTTGTCCGATTCCATTCTGTCCGGTTCTTTCATTCCCGAAGGACCCTTATTTGGGCTTAGAAAAATAGCCCTTTCTCTACGATGCCTCCCTAGGTTCGAAGCTTGAGGAACGACGCAGAGAGCGGAAACACTGTAAATTCTGAAAGAAAGGTTGCGTGATTGTCGGCACAGAGATAAATGTGGAAAAACTAGTTTATGTGCCCAGCGAAGCAATTGGAAGAGGGTTACAATGGGGCGGTTCTGAAATCGACTAAATAGTTTGTGGTCTATCTTCATCGATCGGGACCGAAATAGGTGAGCTCTCACGAGGTCGGCCGTCTACGTCGTGTACCGGCCGTCTGCTTTGCAACGCGTTTGCGATGTCACAATATATTTCCCTTGTAGTTAGGATCGACTAAATAGGTAGAGGTTGGGTTCTTGACTATTTAGTTCAAACTAATCGACTAAATGACCGAAGTGCTTTAGACTAAGACTAATAAGTGAGCATTTTCAGGGGAGTTTCACGGTTAATGTTTTACTTTCCTCAACGATCAGGATTGCGACAACTCGCGAAGCTAATATTTTGGAGTTTCGTCGTTTGAATTTGAGCTTTCAAACATGTGACTTGTCGTTTCAAGAACCAAGTAGGGTGCTCCAGCCCATTCCTTGGGACACTGCTGCATGCGACTCGGTGTGCTTTGACGATGGAACACCGTCGACTGTGACACATGCTGCACGAGAGAAGTCGGGGTCAAAAGTTCAAGTCCTCGCTGAAGCAATAGCATGGACTAATTAGTTATGGACTTTGGTTCAAAGTCCATTTTGGCACGGGAAACGATCCTTCAACTAGTCAGTCCACGCGTGTACTAATTTGTCACCCGCCGGCGGCTGACTAGTTAGTCCAGGCGATTGAGAAATCCAGTTTGAACTAAGAACTACTTAGTCGATTTCGGAACCCCCCCTATACAACCCAAAAAAGCCGACATTCGAAGGAAGAGGTAATCGTTCGAACTTCTTGGGTTCGCGCGCGTGCGAGGAAAATTTATGTTGGGTTCACGCGCCTGTAGGCGCGAAGAGAGGCGCGAAGAGAGGCGGTGAAGCTAGGGTTGGGATTGGCGCTATGCAGACCACGGATATGGTTCGGCGCGACACGCGGACCAAAGGTTTCTCTCCTTGGACAGACATCATTCGCATCATCATGCGGGCCCTTCGTCCCTTATACTGAATTGGCGAGAACTTGCAACTGATTTAACAAGCCTCTAGAAAGTGCAATTCGTTAGCGAGCGTGTGTGTAAACGCATTCATTCATTTATTGTAGAAACATTTGCAGTGTTTCGGGGAAGAGGCCTGTTTTGATCGAAACTGTCGATTTGAGAAGTCCGAAGAGAAGTCAATTTGAGCACAATACACATACAAACATTCCTAGGCCCATCCGGCTCTTTTTGAATCCTGCCGTTGGACGTTCTTACTTCGACAACTGGCCGGTTTGTTATCTCTGACTGTTGTATCTTAAATTCTACCGATGTGGAAAATGCACTCCCTCGAATGCGTCCTCTTCATCGTTAGCATGTTGTGTTGTGACCGATCGCGTTATCACCTCGGACCGATGAGCCCTATTCCTTCGATCCTCGACGCTCCTAGCTATCAGAACATATCTATTCTTCCCTCTTTTCTGAAGGAACCAAACGGGTCCGAAGACATTCAGTAAGCTAACATGTTCGTTGTATTTTGCAAGAGGAAAAGCTGATTCGACACGGCTCAGGGGTAGTTTGGATGTCACCACATTTGCCCCGCGACTCGGTTTTTGGTGGCCACACAATGACGTGGCACTGTTCACCAGTGGTCTAGTGAGCCTGCAATCATTTCTCATCATAATAGTTGCTCCGTTGACTCTCCATGGATGTGGATTCATTTTTACTCGTTAGTGCGTCGAACGGTCCATTTCATTACGCGAACTTGTTCTGAAGTCATAGTTCGNTTTTTGTGACCACTCAGAGGCCGTGTGGTGCTATCCAAACTACCCCTCAGCTTTCGGAGGAAGTTTCGGAACCACCTGTGCTAGCATCACATAGCCGTTAGAACTCTTGTCGCGCACTAGTCAATTTTTTGACGTGGTCGTTGGAAATTTGGTGGGCCCAAAATTCTTCACAAGGATCTTGGCTTATCTGAAATCATACAGCTAGTGCAGCCGAAGTGGGCATAAGTAAAACATATGAATTCACTAGTCTGGAATGTGGCTTCATTACGTCAGCGATGTCCTCATCCACGTCAGTTACTGCAATTATGTGTAGAGAAGCAGCATCCAACTATGGTGACTTGAACCGCGTCATCGTCGCAATGAGCTTGCGGCCAAGTCCTCGAAGACGTGGATGGCAGATTTTGCTAGTGAAATCTAACACCAAAAATCCAGCACATAACAGAAAGAAAAACAAGGCGAGCTGGACTCGCGGACCTGATAGCTTGTAATGAAGTTCTCTTCAGAGATAACACACCAAAAGAAAAGTCGAGCAACATAATAGACTTCCATAAGAGGGTCCTCAAGGACCACCGCTTACCGCACCAAGCGGCCTTACGATAAAGTTCCGAAATAACATTTCAACATGCCACTGGATAAAATCAAATGACCCAAGTTCAGATCTAAATCTAAAACAATTTTTTTCAAGTACGAGCAGAAAAAAAAATAATCAGAAGAATAGATGATGGAAATTTATCTTTAAAATGACATAATTCATGCACGATATCTACTAGAAGTAAGAATCATCATGCATGGTTCACAGACTAGATTTGGTTTTTGAACGTGCACAATAATTAATGGAATCATACATGAATTTTTAAATGAAATGAAATATAAGAAAGCTAAATTAATTTAGAACCAATATATTTACATGAATAATGCACATGATACTACAAGGATACACAAGCAACAAACGTTTTTTATTCAAAATTTGAAGGGGATTTGAATACAAATTGGTAACAAGAAACAAAATCTCGAAAAACAATTAGCCAAGTATGCTTCTCAAGAATAAATGACCAAATAGAGACTAAATGAGCATTTTCCATCGATGAATAACTGAAACTTAATGAAAGAAATGACTTTATCTATTAAAGGGCAAAACAAGGTAATTTTCTACTTCAAAAATTGAATTAGGAAATGATAACACGATTAGGATAATTTCTTTTCTCTGTCCACCTCCAGTCTTACTCCTAGTTGTATTTACTTTGATGTGTTGTCTCCGTAGATAGTGACGAGTAGGGGGATGAATGAGTACGGAAGACGCAGTTACAAAGACCTTGCATGCAAGGTGGTGGAAGGAGCCATGTCAAGCCATGTAATGCTCGCTTACATGGTGGCAGCATCAGACATGATTGGCCTTCGAATGCTTACTTGAATGGTGGCGCTAGCATACGTGATTGGCATTGCAATGCTTGCTTGTACTATGGTGGCGGCAGCCATACTCAGCCTCGCAATGTGCATTCGCATGGTGGCGGCTGTATATGTGATTGAACTTGCATGGTGGCAGCAACTATCATGATCGAGCTTGCGATGCTCCTTTACATGGTGCTGCTAGCAAAACTGATCGGTTCTATCATGGCGGCAGCTCTTATGATTGGCCTTACAATGCTCTTTTTCATGGTTGAGGCAATAGTTGTGATTGACCTTGATTGCTTGCATGGTGGCGACGGCAGCCGAGACGGGCCTTGCAATGCTTGCTTGCATGGTGGGGGAAGCAGACATGACCGTCCTTGCAACACTTACTAGTTCCTGCAAACGTGATTGACCTTACAATGCTCGCTTCCATGATGGAAGAAACAGATGTCATCAACCTTACAATGGATTTTTGCATGGTGGCGCTAAAAGACGCGACCTAATTTCTAATGCTTGCTTGCATGGTGATGGTAGTAAGTCACAATAAGCCTTGTAATGCTTGCTTGTATGGTAGCTCTTGTAGTCGTGATTGGCCTTGTAATGCTTGCTTGCATGGTGGCGACGGCACTTGTGATCGAACTTGGAATACTTGCTTGCATGATAGTGTAGATAGCCTCGATGGGCCTTGTAATGCTCGCTTGTATGGAAGCGCAAGTAGAAGTAATTGGCCTTGTAATTCTTGCTTGTATTGTGGCGGAGAAGTCATGATCGGCCTTGCAAGGCTCACTTGCATGGAAGCGCAAAACGACGTGAATGACATCACAATGCTTCCATTTTGACGGACTATGAACGGTGGCATACAAAGTGCTGAGTGTGCAGAATGTGAAACGGTTCAAACATTGAATTACAGAGACCTACTTGGCAACTTCATATGATTGTGTTCACCAACATCATCCTCCCCGTGATCCACGTCTCAATGTGGTCAATGGCCAAGTGTCGCGCTCCTGCCAACTACGCGCCCTAGAGTTCCTGGCTGCCGACGAGCCCGCCCTGGCCGCCGAATGGATGGCCAAACTGCAGGAGTTGCAAAATGCACACAACGATCGCCTCCACCAGCTAATCCTTAAGGGCTAACAGGCTCATAGAGAGGCAATACTCCAACGCCTCCTCAACCTGAAAGCCATCTTGGAGCAACTCCTTGCCGTTGCCTGCCGTCCAACGAACCCGCCTTCCACCATCTTTAACGTGTATGACATAACCACGTTCTGTAATGGCTACATGCAGAAACTCGTCAATGACACCAACCAACAAGTTCTCGATATGGTTGCACGCCACGAGCTCACACGCGTCTCCTCTGCACATGAAGCCGATGCGGCATGCGACAAGCTCAACGCAGCCAAAGCCGCAACTGAAACCATGGCTGTTGACATACCATAGCAGAATTCGTCAAGGCCGAGGTGAAGAAAGTCTTCATCGCAACCCTCACAACCACAATCAAAAAGCAAAAGCTAGAACTGACTACAGTCAAACAGAAGCAGATGACGACCAAACACGGTAATAACCAGGGCAAGTAGACAAAGGCTCCATCAAGAGCCTTGCTGCAAACCCCCCCTACGCGTGCCAAGCCGCGGCCTAAACAGGCTACAACTGCTACTACTCCGCCCAATTCTACCTCCAGCTCCGACCCCTACAAGTAAAATACCTCTACCAAGCCCAAGCACTACAAACAGAAGAAGAAGGGAGGATTAATAATGACTAAGCAGAGCCAACCGGTGAAGAACAAGAAGAGGTTCAAAAAGGAAGGATAAAAAAACGAGTAAGGCCGCGTTCGCAGCGTCGACTTCTACAAATATCTGAGTATGACCTGGCTCTCCTTCTTTTCAGTCAAAAAACCCCCTCACAGGTTGGAAGTAGAATGGCTAACACCGGTGTGCACAACCTCAGCCACAGGTGTCTCACCACTGATGAAGCCATCGTACTAAATCTCGGCCTCAACTTTGTCATACGTCCAAGTGCTTGCTCTTCTGCTGAAATCTCATCTAGCCTAGAAGACCTTTTCAGATCTGTCCGACTCATGTGGTCCTTCAAGGATAGCCCTCACAAAGGCATCCCCGAAATTTAAGATTCCAAACCCATCATGGATGCCACGCAAGGCACCATTTGAGGTAGGGAAAGCCTGCCAATCTCTCATGCTTGAAGTATCACACTACTTTTACAGGTCCAGTTTAAAGCCTAGAAGAGCTTTACCCAGACGATTGTGGACTGCTCTCAAAAGGCTCAGAGATGACAAATCTATTGTCATCCGAGCAGCTGACAAAAATCTAAGCCTGGTCATCTTAGATCGAGATGCATACGTCGATCAGTGCATGTCACATCAGTGAGACAGTACTACGTACATGGCAATTGAGTGTAACATCGGCGACATTAAGCAACAACTCCTTACGATCAAGGAGAGCTGCGACACCTCTGGCATGCTTCCACATTCTTTCAAGACCTTCCCTCTCCAAGAACTTGCTGGAGGATGAAAACGTGCTACCTTCTATTGTCTTCTCAAAACACTCACAAAACTCCTCATGTTGGTCGGCCAATAGTGGCCTGCCACAGCTGGATCACAACCAATGTCTCAAAATGAGTGGACTCAGAATTGCAAACTCTTGTACAACGTCAGTCAACCTACCTCAAAGACAGCACATCATTGTTGCTTGAGGTTGAGAAACTGACGCTGCCTCCACATGTGATCCTTGCTTCATATAATATTGTAGCACTGTACGCGAGTATCCCCATCTCCAGGCCTCTCACCTTCATCCAAGGCCTTCTCCTTCAAGCACAGCACCCTAAGACACCAGTTGTCATCCTACTCCTATCCTCTGCAATGCTGAGGGGGGAGGAAGGGGGCACACGGAGTAAGGGAGGGGGGGAGGGAATGAGGGAGGAACGGAGGGGGAGAGAAAGAAAGATTTATAACATTGCATAGCATTACATTGCATCACATTGCATTGCATCAGATTGCATCGTATCGCATCACATCGCATTACATCGGAATGCATCACACCACCACATTGCATTGCATTGCATTACATCACATTTCATTGCATTGCATCACATTTCATTGCATTGCATTGCATTGCATCGCATCACATTGCATCGCATTGTTTTGCATCACATCTCATCACATGACAATGCATCATATCACAACAAAAATGATAGCATCTTAATTCATTGTAGTGAATCACATCGCTTGGCAATGAAACTCATATCAATGCATTACATTGCATTGCATTGCATAAAATCACATTCTATTGCATCAAATCACATGAAACCACATTGCATTGAATGACATCTCATCAATTTGAAATGCATAGCATTGGATCACATCTCATTATATCGCATTGCATTGAATTGCATTGCATCGCAGTGCATCACAACAAAAATCATTGGAGCACACCGCATCTCAATCCATCGCATTGCATTGGATCGTATCACACCAAATAGCATGGAATTGCACCACATAACATTGTATCCTATCCCATCATATCTCATCCCATGGCATAGCCTTTCATTACATCACATTACGTCGCTTTACATTGCATTGCAACGTAAAGCCATGCAACACATCACATTGTATGGTGTTGCATGGGATTGTATCACATTACATTACATGTCATTACATGGCATTGAATTACATTGCACCACAACATAAATCATTCCGCTCACTGCACTGCATTGCATTGCATCGTTTAGCATCACATTGCATCGTACCGCATTGTAATGCATCACATTGCATCACAACGCACTGGATGGNATTGCATTGCAACGTAAAGCCATGCAACACATCACATTGTATGGTGTTGCATGGGATTGCATCACATTACATTACATGTCATTACATGGCATTGAAATACATTGCACCACAACATAAATCATTCCGCTCACTGCACTGCATTGCATTGCATCGTTTAGCATCACATTGCATCGTACCGCATTGTAATGCATCACATTGCATCACAACGCACTGGATGGCATGGCATCGTATTAGATTGTATTGCTTTGCAGCGCAACATTTCATATCACATCCCATCACATAACATCACACTACATCGCATCGCATAGCCATGCATAAAATCGCATTGCATTACATTGCAGCACATCACGTTTTATTGAATTGCATCACACGGTGTTGCATCACATTGCATTGCATTGCATCACCTTGCATTGCATTGTATTGCATTGAATCACATTGCAAAACAATGCATTGCATTACATTGAAATGCATCGCTTCCTATCGCCTTGCATCGCACTACGTCCCATCCCATCCTATCATAGTTGATCACATTTCATCGCATGGCATTGGATTGCATAGCATTAAGTCACATCTCATCATAGAAAAAATCATCGCATCACTTTGCATTGAGTGCATTGCATCATATCACATCCCATCACATTGCATCACATGGAATCACATCACATTCCATCACCTTGCATCACATTGCATCGCACTAGATCACACTGCACTACACTGCATCACATTGCATTGCTTCACACCTCATTGCATAACATCTTGATGCATTGCACCCTTGTTCATGAGGACAGGAACCAGCAGCTGTTATAGCGGGACTAGGAGCAGGTGAAAGCGGCACAGACAACAACCACGTGGAGTAGAGTTATTGGAAACTACAGCCTCCACCACCTATAGTGGTTTGTTGCTTCCACTTGAAATAGTTGATAGCCACGGCCGCTTCTTCACCATCGCTACTTGTTTTTGCTGGCCGAGGCAACTATTTCGTTTGCCAGTACCTTTAGGTGTTGCCTGCTGTTGCTCCTTTGGCTGTTACTACTTGCAGGTTCTATCCCCTCCTTTCAGTGCATATCATTAGATCTACCACTCGCAACTTCTCCTCTGCTTGCTACTTCTTCTACCTCCTATGTACAGCAATTCCCTTATCTATATTCTCAGAGCTATTGTGTAAAAACATAGCTCGTGCTTTGCCTTTGCTGCCACCATCATTTTTGTTGGTGTATTATTGCTGTTGCTACTGATACTGTCAACGTAGTTGTTGCTAACGTCAAAGCTGCTTCTAGCGCTACTACCCTTGCAGTTATTGCTACTCTTTTCTACCAATTTACAGCTTAACACTGTTTGATGTTGCTTGCAAGTGCTGTTGTTTGGCACATCTCTTCAGATACGGTTGCGATATGAAGAGCGTGTGGCTGCCGTTGCTAAGCACTTTGTATTTGCACCAGTGGCTACTTGGTCTTAGCAGGCTATTGTGTTGGTTGGGACTACGCGAANAGGTTCTATCCCCTCCTTTCAGTGCATATCATTAGATCTACCACTCGCAACTTCTCCTCTGCTTGCTACTTCTTCTACCTCCTATGTACAGCAATTCCCTTATCTATATTCTCAGAGCTATTGTGTAAAAACATAGCTCGTGCTTTGCCTTTGCTGCCACCATCATTTTTGTTGGTGTATTATTGCTGTTGCTACTGACACTGTCAACGTAGTTGTTGCTAACGTCAAAGCTGCTTCTAGCGCTACTACTCTTGCAGTTATTGCTACTCTTTTCTACCAATTTACAGCTTAACACTGTTTGATGTTGCTTGCAAGTGCTGTTGTTTGGCACATCTCTTCAGATACGGTTGCGATATGAAGAGCGTGTGGCTGCCGTTGCTAAGCACTTTGTATTTGCACCAGTGGCTACTTGGTCTTAGCAGGCTATTGTGTTGGTTGGGACTACGCGAACAGCTAACTCCTAGACGGGGTTGCATCCCGTACATTATGGGAGATCCTATTTTTGGTAGTTTACAAATTGTGCATGCAAAGGGAAAGCGGTGCGAGGGAGACTGTTGACGATAATAGACAAGTTTGTTGAAGGGGCCTGTTGGTACGCACTTTAGAGCTGTAATTACTTGAGTTGCTAAAAAAAAGGCACTATGGGGGGTATGCCAAAGCATAACATGTTTCGAAGACATGCCCAGATGAAAATGACCAGGCAAACAATACGTCACCACATATCCCGTAAACTAGGGGATTCTCACAAGTATCATATCGTTGCATTTAGTATCTGTCAAAGTCAAGGTTTCCTTTTCTTACAAGTTTGAAGTTTTTCAACTGCTAAACCCAAGAAGTGACAGGCTCATATTGTAACAAAAGTATCCATTGTGCATGTGACAATAGTATAGCCTATTTGAAAAACATCCTGGTGCAAGTACAATTAACAACCGTCTTTATTCACAAAACAATCCACATGTACAAAGAGAGAGACAGACAAAATCAATGGTTAGACATAGCAAACGTGTGAACGTGTAGTTGAAGGGGCATATGGATATCTACATCTTGAACGCATGGCTTCTGGTGATTCTTNATGTGACAATAGTATAGCCTATTTGAAAAACATTCTGGTGCAAGTACAATTAACAACCGTCTTTATTCACAAAACAATCCACATGTACAAAGAGAGAGAGACAGACAAAATCAATGGTTAGACATAGCAAACGTGTGAACGTGTAGTTGAAGGGGCATATGGATATCTACATCTTGAACGCATGGCTTCTGGTGATTCTTGTTTGCAAAGTAGGAGCTTTTGTAATATGATTTTGGATATAGTGGCGTACTATTCCCAAAAACTAGATTAGATGCTAGATAACTTGAGTAAGCGAGAGAAGTGAGGCACATATTTACTTTGCAGTCCACCTTATCCACCCACATTCTAAGTCACACTACTCAGTAATGAGATCAAATTTCCATTCGTGGGAGCAAACCGCTGGTCTGTCTTTACTCGGTCTCCTATAGTTTTGTCCTTATGAAGTTTTAGTGAGACGCAAGTGTGCAAACCACGTTGATATGCTAGATGCAAAAAAGCGTGCTCCCTTACTACACTCAAAGCGCTTCGCTCTCTTCTTGCCATGTTTTTTTTGGCATCTCATGCGTTTACCCATGGTTCTTAGCCTTATACCCCAAAAACCCTCAAAATCGTCAAAGAGAATAATTGTTGTGAAACTCACCTCGTAATGTGGGGTGTTTTATGGCTTGGGCACCTCCCAGGCCCCGATGTACGGAGGCTTGGGAAGCTCCTTTTCAAGCAAGGGGGAGTTCTCTTCCAACCTTTCTTGCACGTGTAAACTATGTTTTGGTGAAATTACGGATATCATGTGAAAATAATAGTAGATAAACCATCTTTCCAAGTTGGCTATGGTGTCGCAAAAAAGCTCCCTATTCAAAAGTGATGTTTGCGGTGAGGTTGGTTGCGCTATGAATCGATGGTTAAAGGAGTTCAACCATCATTCTTGCAAGTGCTGTCCATGGGGTTTTCTCCCGGAACGTTGTCGTGGCGTTCAAACTTGACCCAACATGTTTATTTGTCCGTATGGGGTTCCTTCTGCTTGTGTTCATCTACCTTAGCGGGTCCAACGCAGCGCACCAATTTTTGGACGATAGCGTTTCAAACATCAACCTTCAACTAATTACCGTGAAACATCGATTGTTGAAAGTTTGATGCCATTCCTCGATAGCTCCGTCGACCTTTGGACATGACCGTAAACATTGGAGTCATGAACGACTTTCTCAGTTAGGTAAGAACTGTGTGCAACTTTTGTACCCACAAATTCCTCAACTATGTTGAGCAAAGCTTGTGTCTGGTAGCGTTGTACCATGAATTCCAACCCCAACTAGCTTTACCCTTGACTTTGGTCGACGACTACGATTGTGCCGCCTGTTGTCGATGGGTCACCTGTGTTCGAAATTGTAATTTTTTATGTTTGGCCATGTTTTTGGGGACCCTTTAAAATTTTGCCGCGGCTCGGAGTAGTCATCCATATTGGCCATAAAGTGTCGCTTGCTTTTGGACTTGGCCAAAATTGATCACGCTAGAGAGACTCCCTTACTGTTTTGACCATATACAAGTGCGCGTCGGCTCCTCCTTTCAAATGTGGCCTTGAAGATGGCTGACAGAAAAGGGATTGCGTGAGCGAGCAATAATGAAAAAAGGAGCCTTTTTACCACTCGGTGTGCTCATTAATCCATACTTAATATTGATGGGTACACTAATGGACATGAAGAGAGTAATATTAACCTTCTACCACGCTCCAAGAAATAAAGAATTAGAACCACAATAATAAGGAAATTGAACTATAATAAGATTTTTAGTGGATTTAAAAACATCTTACTTACTATAAGATTTGATTTACATAAAAATACATTATCTTACCCTTCACACGATCAAAAGATTTGTTAAACTAAACTTCTTCATCAAAAAACTATAAATGTTTTCAATGACGTATGAAAGTTTTGCTTCTACATTATTTCATACGTTTCCGTGAGTCCAATGTATCTTTTTCTTGCCTTTTTGGATTTCATCTAGAATATCATACAAACACATAGCTTTGAAGGCACACAATATTGCACTATAAATGCAAGTAAACTTCAATATCTTGATCCAAAATTAAACCAACTGAATCCAAATGTGTTATGCATCATATTTGGCGTGATTATGCAAACCATAAGCACATGGAGAAGCAAAAGCAACACTTCAAAGCATGATCATGTATCATTTTCCATAAGTAAATAATCGTNTCATCTAGAATATCATACAAACACATAGCTTTGAAGGCACACAATATTGCACTATAAATGCAAGTAAATTTCAATATCTTGATCCAAAATTAAACCAACTGAACCCAAATGTGTTATGCATCATATTTGGCGTGATTATGCAAACCATAAGCACATGGAGAAGCAAAAGCAACACTTCAAAGCATGATCATGTATCATTTTCCATAAGTAAATAATCGTCTAGTGATTTTCTAGATTATTTTTTTTACATTTTATGTGGTATTTATTGTTAGTTAAGCGTTGTGATATCAGATTAAAATTCAATCACATCATCATATCATTTGATGAAATANTTCAATATCTTGATCCAAAATTAAACCAACTGAATCCAAATGTGTTATGCATCATATTTGGCGTGATTATGCAAACCATAAGCACATGGAGAAGCAAAAGCAACACTTCAAAGCATGATCATGTATCATTTTCCATAAGTAAATAATCGTATAGTGATTTTCTAGATTATTTTTTTTACATTTTATGTGGTATTTATTGTTAGTTAAGCGTTGTGATATCAGATTAAAATTCAATCACATCATCATATCATTTGATGAAATAAAAGTTTCCTTTAAAATATTACTGCAATATACGTTGTTAAAATTGAGATAGTCTAGCAAAATTGTCACATTATGTTGAAATTGAATCATAAAATAAACTTTCATTAAGAACGAATTTCAAAACATTTATACATCTCATTGATTCTCTGCGATTCAAAGCCCTTGATTAGCAATAAATATAATATCATGGAATAAGTATTTAGTTTAAACAATCAATTGTAGTTGGAGTTACAAATTAAGTTTAATCGGTCTATGAAAATTATTTATTATCTTATTTTTTCATAAATTTAAACAATTTATGTTCTCAAATATACAAATGGATGTATATGGTTCCTCACTCTTAGTTGAATTACGTTGATGAGATGTCAAAGATCATCTAATTTTTATGTGATACAATCGTATTTTGTATCATAATGCTCATATGATTACTTTAAAAAGCCGAATTTCATCTTCGAATGTAGAATTTGAATCAAATTGTTTTTCAGAAATTATATTTCCTCATTTTATAACTATCTTTATGGCGAGGAGTTATTCTTCGTCTTCAATCACCTATTATAGTAATTTAGATACTTCAATCTCTGAAATTAATGGCTGTAATTTCTTTTTCCTTATCAGTGTGGTTCTACTTCTTTATTTCTTGGAGCATGCTAGATGGTTAAGATTTCTCCTTACATGTTCATTTTGGACCTATCAATTTTAGAAATGATTTTAGGAGTTCACCTAGTGCTTACTTGGCTTTTCTTGTCATTATTGCTCGCTGGCGCGATCCTTTCTCCGTCGGGCTTCTTCATGGCCACATTTGAAAGGAGCGGGCGCGCCCTTGAATGTGGCTAGAACAGTATGGTAGTCTGTGGAGGGCAGTCAATTATGGCCAGATCTGAAAGCGAGCGACACTTAATGGCCAGTATGGATGACGACTCGGAGCTGCGGCGAGTTGACGAGGGATTGTCGAAAACATTGCTAAACGGAAAAAATGACCGCTCGAAACTCGACGGTCGACGCAATCCAGGGGAGTAAACATAGCGGGGCTGTGGCTGGAAACGTGCAGCGAAGAAAATTTCTTCGCCGCGAGCCCCGAGTAGGCCGATGAGGCTGGATGCGAACTTTGTACCCGCCAGCGATCCATTAGGGAGCAGGTTTGGGATGTGTTTCCGTGGTTTTTCTATTTTTCGGTGAAATTAAACTTTACCTTTGAATAAAAATAGAGCTTACTCGATCACCGACGAAGTTTCGTCTTTGCTGTCCAGTTCAGGGTTTCATGCCAACCCAGTTCATACAAACGAACTGGGTTCATGCGAGGTCCCTCGTGATTGGACGGCCAAGCTTTATCAACCTTCTAAACGCCCGCTCGCGACAGACCATTTCCCTTACGCAAGCCCGCGATCTGCAGGCGAGGGACAAGCAACAGAGGTGTGAACAGGTTTTGATTTTTTTTGCGTAGTTTCTTTTCAAATGTCAAGGTTTCGCCGACTCAGTTCGCGCCTAAGGAAGGCCCGATGTGACTTCCTCAACAACCCAATAGCAACTATCTGCAGGTTTCCAGCCTCACCCCGGGATTGCGCGGGAGAGGGAATATGGAAGAGGCGTCACCTGCGGCCGACATGCCCCGTGGTCACGATGTAGAAACTGCCTTCTACCGCCTCGAACATGTCGTGGTCTGGTCAAATTTCTGACGTCGTTTTCGCAAATTGTAGCGGCAAAAGTTTCTTTAGGCACCGTGCGATGAACTTCACAATACTTGTATCTGGGAAGATTATATGTAGCCCCGCTATCGTGTCTTTGGATACGGCTAGCATCGCGTATCGCTCACGTCTTCAAACGCTTCGCTCAGGGAGCATGTCGATTTCCATGCACCACCCAAAACATCGCATAGCAGGTTTTCTGCCCGTAAGCTGAAAGAGTTGTTCTCTCCGGGCGTCTGAACTCTGCTACAGGTCCGCTATCTCGGGCAGCTATAACCGGTCAGGGGTGACCTTTCTGGCGGATAGGAAAAAGTCACAAAATTCTCACAAATTACAGGAAGTGTCGCGTGAGAACCTGCGTCGATACGGCGT
>SZWC01015464.1:16463-56629 GCA_023375785.1 Penium margaritaceum | reverse complement strand
TGGTCAGAAACACAGTGGTCAGAAACACAGTGGTCAGAAACACACTGGTCAGAAACACACTGGTCAGAAACAGAGTGGGCAGAAACACAGTGGTCAGAAACACATTAATCAGAAAGACTATGGTCAGAAACACGGTGGTCAGAAACACGCCGGTAAGAAACACAGTGGTAAGAAACATATTGGTCAGAAGCACACTGGTCAGAAACTTAGTGGTCAGAAGCACAATGGTCAGAAACACAGTGGCCAGAAAGACATTGTTCAGAAACACACTTGACAAAAACACAGTGGTGAGAAACACGGTGTTCAGAAACACAGTGGTCAGAAACACAGTGGCCCTAAACACAGTGGTCAGAAACACAGTGGTCTGAAACATAGTGGTCAGAAAGACACTGGTCAGAAACACACTAGTCAGAAACACACTTGTCAGAAGCGCAGTTGTCAGAAACACAGTGGTCACTAACACAGTGGTCAGAAACACAGTGGTCATAAACACACTGGTCAGAAAGAGAGTGGTCAGAAACACAGCCGTCAGAAACACACAGGCAAGAAACATACTGGTCAGAAACACACTGTTCAGAAACACATTGGTCAGAAACACAGTGGTCAGAAACACATTGGTCAGAAGCACACTGGTCAGAAACACAATAGTCAGGAACACAGTTGTCCGAAACACACTGGTCACAAACACACTGGTCAGAAACACGGTGGTCAGAAACACGCCGGTAAGAAACACAGTGGTAAGAAACATATTGGTCAGAAGCACACTGGTCAGAAACACAATAGTCAGGAACACAGTTGTCCGAAACACACTGGTCACAAACACACTGGTCAGAAACACGGTGGTCAGAAACACGCCGGTAAGAAACACAGTGGTAAGAAACATATTGGTCAGAAGCACACTGGTCAGAAACACAATAGTCAGGAACACAGTTGTCCGAAACACACTGGTCACAAACACACTGGTCAGAAACACGGTGGTCAGAAACACGCCGGTAAGAAACACAGTGGTAAGAAACATATTGGTCAGAAGCACACTGGTCAGAAACACAATAGTCAGGAACACAGTTGTCCGAAACACACTGGTCACAAACACACTGGTCAGAAACACGGTGGTCAGAAACACGCCGGTAAGAAACACAGTGGTAAGAAACATATTGGTCAGAAGCACACTGGTCAGAAACACAATAGTCAGGAACACAGTTGTCCGAAACACACTGGTCACAAACACACTGGTCAGAAACACGGTGGTCAGAAACACGCCGGTAAGAAACACAGTGGTAAGAAACATATTGGTCAGAAGCACACTGGTCAGAAACACAATAGTCAGGAACACAGTTGTCCGAAACACACTGGTCACAAACACACTGGTCAGAAACACGGTGGTCAGAAACACGCCGGTAAGAAACACAGTGGTAAGAAACATATTGGTCAGAAGCACACTGGTCAGAAACACAATAGTCAGGAACACAGTTGTCCGAAACACACTGGTCACAAACACACTGGTCAGAAACACGGTGGTCAGAAACACGCCGGTAAGAAACACAGTGGTAAGAAACATATTGGTCAGAAGCACACTGGTCAGAAACACAATAGTCAGGAACACAGTTGTCCGAAACACACTGGTCACAAACACACTGGTCAGAAACACGGTGGTCAGAAACACGCCGGTAAGAAACACAGTGGTAAGAAACATATTGGTCAGAAGCACACTGGTCAGAAACACAATAGTCAGGAACACAGTTGTCCGAAACACACTGGTCACAAACACACTGGTCAGAAACACGGTGGTCAGAAACACGCCGGTAAGAAACACAGTGGTAAGAAACATATTGGTCAGAAGCACACTGGTCAGAAACACAATAGTCAGGAACACAGTTGTCCGAAACACACTGGTCACAAACACACTGGTCAGAAACACGGTGGTCAGAAACACGCCGGTAAGAAACACAGTGGTAAGAAACATATTGGTCAGAAGCACACTGGTCAGAAACACAATAGTCAGGAACACAGTTGTCCGAAACACACTGGTCACAAACACACTGGTCAGAAACACGGTGGTCAGAAACACGCCGGTAAGAAACACAGTGGTAAGAAACATATTGGTCAGAAGCACACTGGTCAGAAACACAATAGTCAGGAACACAGTTGTCCGAAACACACTGGTCACAAACACACTGGTCAGAAACACGGTGGTCAGAAACACGCCGGTAAGAAACACAGTGGTAAGAAACATATTGGTCAGAAGCACACTGGTCAGAAACACAATAGTCAGGAACACAGTTGTCCGAAACACACTGGTCACAAACACACTGGTCAGAAACACGGTGGTCAGAAACACGCCGGTAAGAAACACAGTGGTAAGAAACATATTGGTCAGAAGCACACTGGTCAGAAACACAATAGTCAGGAACACAGTTGTCCGAAACACACTGGTCACAAACACACTGGTCAGAAACACGGTGGTCAGAAACACGCCGGTAAGAAACACAGTGGTAAGAAACATATTGGTCAGAAGCACACTGGTCAGAAACACAATAGTCAGGAACACAGTTGTCCGAAACACACTGGTCACAAACACACTGGTCAGAAACACGGTGGTCAGAAACACGCCGGTAAGAAACACAGTGGTAAGAAACATATTGGTCAGAAGCACACTGGTCAGAAACTTAGTGGTCAGAAGCACAATGGTCAGAAACACAGTGGCCAGAAAGACATTGTTCAGAAACACACTTGACAAAAACACAGTGGTCAGAAACACGGTGTTCAGGAACACAGTGGTCAGAAACACAGTGGCCATAAACACAGTGGTCAGAAACACAGTGGTCTGAAACATAGTGGTCAGAAAGACACTGGTCAGAAACACACTAGTCAGAAACACACTTGCCAGAAGCGCAGTTGTCAGAAACACAGTGGTCACAAACACAGTGGTCAGAAACACAGTGGTCATAAACACACTGGTCAGAAAGAGAGTGGTCAGAAACACAGCCGTCAGAAACACACAGGCAAGAAACACACTGGTCAGAAACACACTGGTCAGAAACACATTGGTCAGAAACACAATGGTCAGGAACACAGTGGTCAGAAACACAGTAGTCAGAAACAGAGTGGTCAGGAACACAGTAGTCAGAAACACACTGGTCAGAAACACCATGGTCAGAAACACAGTGGTCAGAAACACAGTGGTCGTAAACACGGTGGTCAGAAACACGCTGGTCGGAAACACAGTGGTCAGAAATACATTGGTCAGAAACAGAGATGTCAGAAACACAATGATCAGAAACATAGTGGTAAAAAAAACAGTAGTCAGAAAGACACTGGTCAGAAACACAGTGGTCAGAAACACAGTGGTCAGAAACACATTGGTCTGAAACACAGTGGTCAGAAACACAATGATCAGAGCAGTGGTCAGAAGCACGGCGGTCAGAAACACACTGGTCAGAAACACATTGGTCAGAAACACAGTGGTCAGAAACACAGCGGTCAGAAAGACAGTGGTCAGAAACACAGTGGTCAGAAACACACTGGTCAAAAACACACTGGTCAGAAAAACAGTGGTCAAGAAGACAGTGGTCAGAAACACATTGGTCAGAAACACAGTGGTCAGAAACACAGTGGTCAGAAAGACAGTGGTTAGAAACAAAGTGGTCAGAACACGGTGGTCAGAAACACAGCGGTCAGAAACACAGTTGTCAGAAACACACTGGTCAGAAACACAGTTGTTAGAACCACAGTGGTCAGAAACACACAGGCCAGAAACACGGTGGTCAGAAACACAGTCGTCAATAACACATTGGATAGAAACACGGTGGTCAGAAACACAGTGCTCAGAAACAATATGGTCATAAAAGCAATGGTCAGAAACACAGTGGTCAGAAACAAATTGGTCATGAACATACTGGTCAGAAACAGAGTGGCCAGAAACACAGTGGTCAGAAACACAGTGGTCAGAAACACATTGGTCAGAAGCACACTGGTCAGAAACACACTAGTCAGGAACACAGTTGTCCGAAACACACTGGTCACAAACACACTGGTCAGAAACACAGTGGCCAGAAACACAGTGGTTAGAAACACAGTGGTCACAAACACGGTGGTTAGGAACACAGTGGTCAGAAACACAGTGGTCAGAAACACAGTGGTCAGAAACACATTGGTCAGAAACACAGTGGTCAGAAACACATTGGTCAGAAACACATTGGTCAGAAACACAATGGTCAGAAACACAGTGGTCAGAAACACATGGGTCAGAAATACACTGGTCAGAAACACATTGGTCAGAAACACAGTGGTCAGAAACACAGTGGTCAGAAACACAGTAGTCAGAAACACACCGGTCAGAAAAACACCGGTCAGAAAGACACGGGTAAGAAAAACAATGGACACAAACACAGTGGTCAGAAACACAGTGGTCAGAAACACAGTGGTTACAAACACAGTGGTCAGAAACACACTGGTCAGAAACATATTGGTCAGAAAGACAGTGGTCAGAAACACATTGGTCAGAAGGACAGTGGTCAGAAACACAGTGGTCAGAAACACACTGGTAAGAAAAACAGTGGTCAGAAACGCACTGGTCAGAAACACATCGGTCAGAAACACAGTGGTCAGAAATATAGTGGTCAGAAACACAGTGGTCAGAAACACAGTGGTCAGAAACACACTGGTCAGAAACACAGTGGTTAGAAACACAGTGCTCAGAAACACAGTGGTCAGAAACACAGTGGTCATAAACACAGTGGTCAGAAACACAGTCGATAGAAACATAGTGGTCAGAAACACTCTGGTCAGAAACACAGTGGTCAGAAACATAGTGGTCAGAAACACAGTGGTCATAAACACAACGGCCTGAAACATAGTGGTCAGAAACACAGTGGTCATAAACACAACGGCCTGAAACGCACTGGTTATTAAGACACTGGTTAGAAACACAGTTGTGAGAAACACACCGGTGAGAAACACACTGGTCAGAAATACGGTGGTCAGAAACACAGCGGCCAGAAACACATTGTTCAGAAATACACTGGTCAGAAACACGCTAGTCACGAACACACTGGTTAGAAACACAATGGTCAGAGACACAGTGGTCAGAAAAAAAAGTGCTCGGAAACACAGTTGTCACAAACACACTTGTCAGAAACACTGTGGTCAGAAACACGCTGGTAAGAAACACAGTGGTCAGAAACACAGTGGTCAGAAACACACTGGTCAGAAAAACAGTGGTCAGAAACACAGTGGTCAGAAACACACTGATCACAAACACACTGGTCAGAAACACACTGGTCAGAAACACACTGGTCAGAAAAACAGTGGTCAGAAACACAGTGGTCAGAAACACACTGATCACAAACACACTGGTCAGAAACACACTGGTCAGAAACACACTGGTCAGAAACACACTGGTCGGAAACACTCTGGTCAGAAACACAGTGGACAGAAACACAGTGGTTTGAAACACACTGGTCACAAGCACAGTGGCGAGAAACACACCGGTCCGAAACACGGTGGTCAGAAACACGGTGGTCAGAAACACAGTGGTCAGAAACACAGTGGTCAGAAACACAGTGGTCAGAGACACAGTGGTCAGAAACACACTGGTCAGAAACACGCTGGTCAGAAACACAGTGGTCAGAAACACACCGGTCAGAAACACAGTGGTCAGAAACACAGTGGTCAGAGACACAGTGGTCAGAAACACACTGGTCAGAAACACGCTGGTCAGAAACACAGTGGTCAGAAACACACCGGTCAGAAACACAGTGGTCAGAAACACAGTGGTCAGAGACACAGTGGTCAGAAACACACTGGTCAGAAACACGCTGGTCAGAAACACAGTGGTCAGAAACACACCGGTCAGAAACACAGTGGTCAGAAACACAGTGGTCAGAGACACAGTGGTCAGAAACACACTGGTCAGAAACACGCTGGTCAGAAACACAGTGGTCAGAAACACACCGGTCAGAAACACAGTGGTCAGAAACACAGTGGTCAGAGACACAGTGGTCAGAAACACACTGGTCAGAAACACGCTGGTCAGAAACACAGTGGTCAGAAACACACCGGTCAGAAACACAGTGGTCAGAAACACAGTGGTCAGAGACACAGTGGTCAGAAACACACTGGTCAGAAACACGCTGGTCAGAAACACAGTGGTCAGAAACACACCGGTCAGAAACACAGTGGTCAGAAACACAGTGGTCAGAGACACAGTGGTCAGAAACACACTGGTCAGAAACACGCTGGTCAGAAACACAGTGGTCAGAAACACACCGGTCAGAAACACAGTGGTCAGAAACACAGTGGTCAGAGACACAGTGGTCAGAAACACACTGGTCAGAAACACGCTGGTCAGAAACACAGTGGTCAGAAACACACCGGTCAGAAACACAGTGGTCAGAAACACAGTGGTCAGAGACACAGTGGTCAGAAACACACTGGTCAGAAACACGCTGGTCAGAAACACAGTGGTCAGAAACACACCGGTCAGAAACACAGTGGTCAGAAACACAGTGGTCAGAGACACAGTGGTCAGAAACACACTGGTCAGAAACACGCTGGTCAGAAACACAGTGGTCAGAAACACACCGGTCAGAAACACAGTGGTCAGAAACACAGTGGTCAGAGACACAGTGGTCAGAAACACACTGGTCAGAAACACGCTGGTCAGAAACACAGTGGTCAGAAACACACCGGTCAGAAACACAGTGGTCAGAAACACAGTGGTCAGAGACACAGTGGTCAGAAACACACTGGTCAGAAACACGCTGGTCAGAAACACAGTGGTCAGAAACACACCGGTCAGAAACACAGTGGTCAGAAACACAGTGGTCAGAGACACAGTGGTCAGAAACACACTGGTCAGAAACACGCTGGTCAGAAACACAGTGGTCAGAAACACACCGGTCAGAAACACAGTGGTCAGAAACACAGTGGTCAGAGACACAGTGGTCAGAAACACACTGGTCAGAAACATATTGGTCGGAAACGCTGTGGTCAGAAACACAGATGACGTAAATACAGTGGTCAGAAACACACTGGTCCGAATCACAGTGGTCAGAAAGTCAGTGTTCAGAAACACAATGGTCAGAAACATAGTGGTCAGAAACACAGTAGTCAGAAACACACTTGTCAGAAACACGCTGGTCAGAAACACAGTGGTCAGAAACACACCGGTCAGAAACACAGTGGTCAGAAACACAGTGGTCAGAGACACAGTGGTCAGAAACACACTGGTCAGAAACACGGTGGTCAGATACACACTGGTTAGACACACAGTGGTTAGAAACACAGTGGTCAGAAACACGCTTGTCAGAAACACACGTCTCAGAAACACACTGGTCAGAAACACACTGGTCAGAAACACAGTGGTCAGAAACACAGTCGTCAGAAACACAATGGTCAGAAGCAAAGTGGTCAGAAACACAATGGTCATAAACACAGTGGTCAGAAATACAGTGGTCATAAGCACACTGTTCAGAAACACGGTGGTCATAAACACATTTGTAAAAAACAAACTGGTCAGAAAAACAGTGGTCAGAAACACAGTTGTCAGAAACATGGTGGTCAGAAAAACAGTGGTCAGAAACACAGCGGTCAAAAACAAAGTGGTAAAAAACACACTGGTCCGAAACACACTGGTCAGAAACACAGTGGTCAGAAACACAGTGGTCAGAGGCACACTGGTCAGAAACACAGTTGTCAACAACACAGTGGTCAGAAACACAGTAGTCAGAAACACACTGGTAAGAAACACAGAGGTCAGAAACACACTGGTCAAAAACACGGCGGTCAGAAACACACTGGTGAGAAACACAGTGGTCAGAAACACAGTGGTCAGAAACACAGTGGTCAGAATCACACTGGTCATAAAGACACTGGTCATGAATACAGTGGTTAGAAACACAGTGGTCAGAAACACAGTGGGCAGAACACAGTGGTCAGATACACGGTTGTCGCAAACACAGTGGTCAGAAACACATCGGTCAGAAACACACTGGTCAGAAACACGGTGGTCAGAGACATAGTGGTCTGAAACACAGTGGTCAGAAACACACTGGTCAGAAACACACTGGTCAGAAACACGGTGGTCAGAAACACAGTGGGTAGAAATACAGAGGTCAGAAACACACTTGTCAGAAACACGTAGTCAGAAACACACTGGTAAGAATTACAGTGGTCAGAAAGAGACTGGTCAAAAACACAGTGGTCAGAAACATAGTAGTCAGAAACACAGTGGTCAGAAACACAGTGGTCAGAAAAACGTGTAAGAAACACAGTGATCAGAAAGGCACTGGTCACAGACACACAGGTCAGAAACACAGTGGTTAGAAACACAGTGGTCAGATACACAGTGGTCAGAAATAGAGTGGTAAAAAACACACGGCTTGGAAACACAGTGGTCAGAAACACACAGGTCAGAAACACATTGGTCAGAAACACAGCGGTCAGAAACACAATGGTTAGAAATAAAGTGGTCAGAAAGACAGAGGTCAGAAACACAGTGGTCAGAAACACAGTGGTCATAAACACAGTGGCCAGAAAAACTGTGGTCAGAAACACAGTGGTCAGAAACACAGTGGTCAGAAACACAATGGTCATAAACACAGCGGTTAGAAACACAGTGGTCAGAAACACAGTGTTGTGAAGCACACTGGTCAGAAACACAGTGGTCAGAAACACAATGGTCAGAAACACACTGGTCAGAAACATACTGGTCAGAAACACAGTGGTTAGAAACAAAGTGGTCACAAACACCGTGGTCAGAAACACAGAGGTCAGAAACACAATGGTCGGAAACACAGTGGTCAGAAACACGTTGGTCAAAAACACAGTGGTCAGAAACACGGTGGTCAGAAACACAGTGGTCTGAAACACACTTGTCAGGAACGAAGTGGTCAGAAACACAGTGGTCAGAAACATAGTGGTCAGAAACACAGTGGTCAGAAACAAAGTGGTCAGAAACACAGTGGTCAGAAACATGGTTGTCAAGAACACAGTGGTAAAAAACACAATTGTCAGAAGCACAGATGTCAGAAACACAGTGGTTAGAAACACACTGGTCAGAAACACACTGGTCAGAAAAATACTGGTCAGAACCACAGTGGTCTGAATCACACTGCTCAGAAACACACTGGTCAGAAACACACTGGCCAGAAACACAGTGGTCAGAAACAAAGTGGTCAGAACACACTGGTCAGAAACACACTGGTCAGAATCACAGTGGTCTGAAACACACTGGTCGGAAACACACTGGTCAGAAACACAGTGGTCAGAAACACAATGGTCAGAAACACAGTGGTCAGAAACACAATGGTCAGAAACACAGTGGTCAGAAACACAGGGGTCAGAAACACAGTGGTCATAAACACAATGTTCAGAAACACAATGTTCAGAATCACGGCTGTCGAAACAATTATGTGCAGTGGTCAGAAACACCGTGGTCAGAAACACATTGGTCAGAAACACAGTGGTCAGAAACACACTGGTCGGAAACACAGTGGTCACAAACACACTGATCAGAAGCACAACGGTCAGAAACACAGTGGTCAGAAACACAGTGGTCAGAAACACATTGCTCAGAAACACCATGGTCAGAAACACAGCTGTCAGAAATACAGTGGTCAGAAACACACTGGTCAGAAACACAGTGGTCAGAAACACAGTGGTGAGAACACAATGGTGAGAAACACAGTGGTCAGAAACATAGTAGTAAAAAACACACTGTTCAGAAACATGCTGGTCAGAAACACAATGGTCATTAACACACTGGTCAGAAACACGCTGGTCAGGAACACAGTGGTCAGAAACAAAGTGGTCAGAAAAACAGTGGTAAGAAACACAGTGGTCAGAAACACAGCGGTCCGACACTCAGTGGTCAGAACACACTGGTCAGAAACACACTGGTCAGAAACACATTGGTCTGAAACACATTGGTCAGAAACACACTGGTCAGAAACACACTGGTCAGAAATACAATGGTCAGAAACACAGTGGTCAGAAACACAATGGTCAGAAACAAAGTGGTAAGAAACACAGTAGTCAGAAACACAGTGGTCAGAAACACAATGGTCAGAAACACAGTGGTAAGAAACACAGTGGTCAGAAACACAGCGGTCCGACACTCAGTGGTCAGAACACACTGGTCAGAAACACACTGGTCAGAAACACAATGGTCAGAAACACAGTGGTAAGAAACACAGTAGTCAGAAACACAGTGGTCAGAAACACACTGGTCAGAAGCACAGTGGTCAGAAACACAGTGGTCAGAAACACACTTGTCAGAGACACAGAGGTCAGAAACACAGTGGTCAGAAACACAGTGGTCGAAAACACAGTGGTCAGAAACACTGTGGTCAGAAACACAGTGGTAAGAAGCACACTGGTCAGAAACACAGTGGTCAGAAACACACAGGCCAGAAACACACTGGTCATAAACATAGTGGTCAGAAACACACTGTTCATAAACACACTGGTCAGAAACACAGTGGTAAGAAACACAGTGGTCAGAAACACAGCGGTCCGACACTCAGTGGTCAGAACACACTGGTCAGAAACACACTGGTCAGAAACACAATGGTCAGAAACACAGTGGTAAGAAACACAGTAGTCAGAAACACAGTGGTCAGAAACACACTGGTCAGAAGCACAGTGGTCAGAAACACAGTGGTCAGAAACACACTTGTCAGAGACACAGAGGTCAGAAACACAGTGGTCAGAAACACAGTGGTCGAAAACACAGTGGTCAGAAACACTGTGGTCAGAAACACAGTGGTAAGAAGCACACTGGTCAGAAACACAGTGGTCAGAAACACACAGGCCAGAAACACACTGGTCATAAACATAGTGGTCAGAAACACACTGTTCATAAACACACTGGTCAGAAACACAGTGGTAAGAAACACAGTGGTCAGAAACACAGCGGTCCGACACTCAGTGGTCAGAACACACTGGTCAGAAACACACTGGTCAGAAACACAATGGTCAGAAACACAGTGGTAAGAAACACAGTAGTCAGAAACACAGTGGTCAGAAACACACTGGTCAGAAGCACAGTGGTCAGAAACACAGTGGTCAGAAACACACTTGTCAGAGACACAGAGGTCAGAAACACAGTGGTCAGAAACACAGTGGTCGAAAACACAGTGGTCAGAAACACTGTGGTCAGAAACACAGTGGTAAGAAGCACACTGGTCAGAAACACAGTGGTCAGAAACACACAGGCCAGAAACACACTGGTCATAAACATAGTGGTCAGAAACACACTGTTCATAAACACACTGGTCAGAAACACAGTGGTAAGAAACACAGTGGTCAGAAACACAGCGGTCCGACACTCAGTGGTCAGAACACACTGGTCAGAAACACACTGGTCAGAAACACAATGGTCAGAAACACAGTGGTAAGAAACACAGTAGTCAGAAACACAGTGGTCAGAAACACACTGGTCAGAAACATATTGGTCGGAAACACTGTGGTCAGAAACACAGAGGTCGGAAATACAGTGGTCAGAAACACACTGGTCCGAATCACAGTGGTCAGAAAGTCAGTGTTCAGAAACACAATGGTCAGAAACATAGTGGTCAGAAACACAGTAGTCAGAAACACACTTGTCAGAAACACGCTGGTCAGAAACACAGTGGTTAGAAACATAGTGGTCATAAACACACTGGGAAGAAACACGCAGGTCAGAAACACAGTGGTCACGAACACATTGGTCAGAAACACAGGAGTCAGAAACACACTGGTCAGAAACACAGTGGTCAGAAACAAAGTGGTCAGAAACACAGTGGTCTGAAACAGAGTGGTCAGAAAAACAGTGGTCGGAAACACAGTGGTCAGAAACACAGTGGTCAGAAACACAGTGGTCAGAAACTCAGCGGTCAGAAACAGAGTGGTCAGAAACACAGCAGTCAATAAGACATTTGTTAGAGACAAATGGGTCAAAAACATAGTGGTCAGAAATACAGTGGTCAGAAACGACGTGGTCAGAAACACAATGGTCAGAAACACAGTGGTCAGAAACACAGTGGTGAGAACACACTTGTCAGAAACACCGTCGTCAGAAACACAAAGGTCATAAACATAGTTGTCAGAAACAAAGTGGTGATAAACATAGTGGTCAGAAACACGGTGGTCAGAAACGCAGTGGTCAGAAACACATTGGTCAGAGACACAGTGGTGAGAAACACACTGGTCAGAAACACACATGTCAGAAACACACTGGTCAGACACACAATGGTCAGAAACACAGTGGTCAGAAACACAGTGATCATAAACACAGTGGTCAGAAATACACTGGTCAGAAACACACTGTTCAGAAACACACTGGCTAGAGGGACAGTGGTCAGAAACACAGTGGTCAGAAACATAGTGGTCAGAAGCACTGTGGTCAGAAACACAGTGGTCAGAAACACACTAGTCAGAAACACCCTGGTCAGAAACACATTGGTCAGAAACACAGTGGTCGTGAACACAGTGGTTGGAGACACAGTGGTTGTGAACACTGTGGTCAGAAACAAAATGGTCAGAAACACAGTGGTCAAGAACACTTTGGTCAGAAAGACAGTGGTCAGAAGCACAATGGTCAGAAACACAGTGGTCAGAAACACAGTGGTCAGAAATACACTGTTCAGAAACACAATGGTCAGAAACACAGCGGTCAGAAACACATTAGTCAGAAACACACTTGTCAGAAACACGCCAGTCAGAAACACACTGGTTAGAAACACACTAGTCATAAACACACTGGTCAGAAACACGCTGGTCAGAAACACAGTGGTCAGAAACACAGTGGTCATAAACACAAGGGTCAGAAACACAGTGGTCAGAAACAAGCGAGTCAGAAACACACTGGTCAAAAACAAAGTGGTCAGAAACACAGTGGTCGAAAACAAAGTGGTCAGAAACAGAGTGGTCAGAAAGACAGTGGTCCGAAGCACAGTGGTCAAAAACACAGTGGTCAGAAACACAGTGGTCAGAAACACGGTGGTCAGAAACACAGTGGTCAAAAACACAGCGGTCAGAAAGACACTGGATAGAAACACACCGGTCAGAAACACAATAGTCATAAACAATAAGGTCGGAAACACAGTGGTTAGAAACGCAGTGGTCAGAAACACAGTGATTAGAAACACAATGGTCAGAAACACAGTGGTCAAAAACACAGTGGTCAGAAACACAGTGGTCAGAAACACAGTGGTCAAAAACACAGCGGTCAGAAAGACACTGGATAGAAACACACCGGTCAGAAACACAATAGTCATAAACAATAAGGTCGGAAACACAGTGGTTAGAAACGCAGTGGTCAGAAACACAGTGATTAGAAACACAATGGTCAGAAACACAGTGGTCAAAAACACAGTGGTCAGAAACAAAATGGTCAGAAACATGGTGGTCAGAAACATGGTGGTCAGAAACACAGTGGGCAGAAACACATTGGTCAGAGACACTGGTGAAAAACACACTGGTCAGAAACACACTTGTCACAAATACACTGGTCAGACATACAGTGGTCAGAAGCACAGTGGTCAGAAACACAGTGGTCAGAAACACAGTGGTCAGAAACACAGTGGTCGGATATACACTGGTCAGAAACACACAGAGCAGAAACACACTGGTTAGAGGCAAACTGGTCAGAAACACACTGTTCATAAACATATTGGTCAGAAACACAGTGGTCAGAAACTCGGTGGTCAGAAAGACAGTGGTCAGAAACACAGTGGTCAGAAACACAGTGGTCAGAAACACAGTGGTCAGAAACACAGTAGTCAGGAACACAGTGGTCAGATATACACAGGTCAGAAACACACTGATCAAAAACACTCTGATTAGAGGCACACTGGTCAGAAACACACTGTTCAGAAACATAGTGGTCAGAAACACAGTAGTCAGGAACACAGTGGTCAGATATACACAGGTCAGAAACACACTGATCAAAAACACTCTGATTAGAGGCACACTGGTCAGAAACACACTGTTCAGAAACATAGTGGTCAGAAACACAGTGGTCAGAAACACAGTGGTCACAAACATAGTGGTCAGAAACACAGTGGTCAGAAACAAAGTGGTCAGAAACACAGTGGTCAGAAACACTGTGGTCACAAACACAGTGGTCAGAAACACAGTGGTCACAAACATAGTGGTCAGAAACACAGTGGTCAGAAACAAAGTGGTCAGAAACACAGTGGTCAGAAACACTGTGGTCACAAACGCAGTGGTCACGAACACACTGCTCAGAAACACACTGATCAGAAACACAGTGGTCCAAAACACAGTGGTCCGAAACACAGTGGTCTGAAACACAGTGGTCAGAAACACAGTGGTCAGAAACAAAGTGGTCAGAAACACAATGGTATGAAACACACTGGTCAGGAACACATCGGTCAGAAACACAGTGGTCAGAAACACACTGGTCAGAAATACACTGCTCCGAAACACAGTGGTCAGAAACACATTGGTCAGAAACACAGTGGTCAGACACACAGTGGTCAGAACACACTTGTCAAAAACACACTGGTCAGAAACACAGTGATTACAAACACAACGGTCAGAAACACAGTGGTCAAAAACACAGTGGTCAGAAACACAGTGTTCAGAACACACTGGTCAGAAACAGCGCCGTCAGAAACACAGTGGTCATAAACATAGTGATCAGAAACACAGTGGTCTGAAACACAGTGGTCACAAACACAGTGGTCAGAAACACAGTGGTCAGAAACACACTGGTCAGAAACAGCGCCGTCAGAAACACAGTGGTCATAAACATAGTGATCAGAAACACAGTGGTCTGAAACACAGTGGTCACAAACACAGTGGTCAGAAACACAGTGGTCAGAAACACAATGGTCAGAAACATGGTGGTCAGAAACACAGTGGGTAGAAACACATTGGTCAGAGACACAGTGGTGAAAAACACACTGGTCAGAAACACACTTGTCATAAATACACTGGTCAGACATACACTTGTCGGAAGCACAGTGGTCAGAAACACAGTGGTCAGAAACACAGTGGTCGGATATACACTGGTCAGAAACACACTGAGCAGAATCACACTGGTTAGATACACACTGGTCAGAAACACACTGTTCATAAATATAGTGGTCAGAAACACAGTGGTCTGAAACTCAGTGGTGAGAAAGACAGTGGTCAGAAACACAGTGGTCAGGAACACAGTGGTCGAAAACACAGTGGTCAGAAACACTGTGGTCACAAACACAGTAGTCAGGAACACACCGGTAAGATAAACACAGGTCAGAAACACACTGATAAGAAACACACTGATTAGAGGCACACTGCTCAGAAACACACTGTTCAGACACATAGTGGTCAGAAACACAGTGGTCAGAAACACAGTGGTCAGAAACACAGTGGTCAGAAACACAGTGGTCAGAAACAAAGTGGTCAGAAACACAATGGTCAGAAACACAGTGGTCAGAAACACAGTGGTCAGAAACACAGTGGTCAGAAACACAGTGGTCAGAAACAAAGTGGTCAGAAACACAATGGTCAGAAACACCGTGGTCACAAACGCAGTGGTCTGGAACACACTGCTCAGAAACACACTGGTCAGAAACACAGTGGTCCGAAACAGAGTGGTCGGAAACAATGTGGTCTTAAACACAGTGGTCAGAAACACGGTGGTCAGAAACACAGTGGTGAGAAACACAATGGTCAGAAACACACTCGTCACGAACACACCTGTCAGAAACACAGTGGTCAAAAACACACTGGTCAGAAACTCACTGCTCAGAAACACAGTGGTCAGAAACACACTGGTCAGAAACACAGTGGTCAGACACACAGTGGTCAGAACACACTTGTCAGAAACACACTGGTCAGAAACTCATTGGTCTGAAACACACTGGTCAGAAACACACTGGACAGAAACACAGTGGTTAGAGACACAATGGTCAGAAACACAGTGGTCAGAAACACAATGGTCAGAAACACAGTGGTAAGTAACACAGTGGTCAGAAACACAGTGGTCAGAAACACACTTGTCAGAAACAAAGTGCTCAGAAACACAGTGGTCAGAAACACACTGGTCAGAAACAAAGTGGTCAGAAATACACTGGTCAGAAACACACAGGTCAGAAAGACAGTGGTCAGAAACACAGTGGTCAGAAACATATTGGTCAGAAACACTGTGGTCGGAAACACAGCTGTCAGAAATACAGTGGTCAGAAACACACTGGTCAGAAACACAGTGGTCAGAAAGTCAGTGTTCAGAAACACAATGGTCAGAAACACAGTGGTCAGAAACACAGTAGTCACAAACACACTGGTCAGAAACACAGTGGTCAGAAACACACTGGTCAGAAACACAGTGGTCAGAAATACACTGGTCAGAAACACACAGGTCAGAAAGACAGTGGTCAGAAACACAGTGGTCAGAAACATATTGGTCAGAAACACTGTGGTCGGAAACACAGCTGTCAGAAATACAGTGGTCAGAAACACACTGGTCAGAAACACAGTGGTCAGAAAGTCAGTGTTCAGAAACACAATGGTCAGAAACACAGTGGTCAGAAACACAGTAGTCACAAACACACTGGTCAGAAACACGCTGGTGAGAAACACAGTGGTTAGAAACACAGTGGTCAAAAACACACTGTTCAGAAACACGCTGGTCAGAAACACAGTGGTCATGAACAAACTGGTCAGAAAGACAGGAGTCAGAAAGGCACAGGTCAGATTCACAGTGGTCAGAAACAAAGTGGTCAGAAACACAGTGGTCAGAAACAGAGTGGTCAGACAAACAGTGGTCATAAACACAGTGGTCATAAACATAGTGGTCAGAAACCCAGTGGTCAGAAACAGAGTGGTCAGAAACACAGCGGTCAAAAAGACATTTGTTAGAGACAAACCGGTCAGAAACACAGTGGTCAAAAACACAGTGGTCAGAAACACACTGGTCAGAAACACAATGGTCAGGAACACAGTGGTCAGAAACACAGTGGTCAGAAACGACTTGGTCAGAAACACAATGGTCAGAAACACACTGGTCAGGAACACACCGGTCAGAAACACACTGGTCTGAAACACACTGGTCAGAAACACACAGCTCAGAAACACAGTGGTTAGAAACACAGTGGTCAGAAACACAGTAATCATAAACATACTGGTCAGAAACACACCAGTCAGAAACACAGTGGTCAGAAACACAGTGGTCAGAAACATAATGGTCAGAAACTCCGTGGTGAGAAAGACAGTGGTCAGACACGCAGTGGTCAGAAACACACTGGTGAAGACACCGATGTCAGAAACACAGTGGTCAGAAACACAATGGTCAGAAACACACTGGTGAAGACACCGATGTCAGAAACACAGTGGTCAGAAACACAATGGTCAGAAACACAGTAGTCAGACATACACTTGTTAGAAACACACTGGCCAGAGACACACTGGTTAGGAACACAGTGTTCAAAAACACACTGGTCATATACACGCCGGTCACAAACACAGTGGTCAGAAACACTGTGGTCAGAAACACAGTGGTCAGAAACATAGTGGTCAGAAACGCACTGGTCAGGAACACACTGGTCAGAAACACACTGGTCAGAAACACAGTGGTCAGAAACACTGTGGTCAGAAACACAGTGGTCAGAAACATAGTGGTCAGAAACGCACTGGTCAGGAACACACTGGTCAGAAACACACTGGTCAGAAAAACAGTGGTCGGAAAGACAGTGGTCAGAAACACAGTGATCAGACACGCTGTGGTCAGAAACACATTTCTCGAAAACAATGTGGTCAGAAACACACTGGTCACAAACACACCGGTCAGAAACACAATGGTCAGAAAAACACTGGTCAGAAACACACTGCTCAGAAACACAGTGGTCAGAAACACACTGGTCAGAAACACAGTGGTCAGAAACACACATGTAAGAAACACACTGGTTAGAAAAACAGTGGTTAGATAACAGTGGTCAGAAACACACTGGTCAGAAAGACAGTGGTCAGAAACACACTGGTCAGAAACACCGTGGACAGGGGCACTGTGGTCAGAAACACATTGGTCAGAAACACACAGGTCAGAAACACCCTGGTCAGAAACACATTGGTCAGAAACGCTGTGGTCATGAACACTGTGGTCAGAAAGACAATGGTCAGAAACGCTGTGGTCATGAACACAGTGGTCGGGAACATTGTGGTCAGAAACACAATGGTCAGACACACGATGGTCATGAACACTGTGGTCAGAAAGACAGTGGTCGGAAACGCAATGGTCAAAAACACACTGGTCAGAAACACTGTGGTCAGAAACACATTGTTCAGAAACACAATGGTCAGAAACACATGAGTCAGAAACACACTGGTCAGAAACACAGTGGTCAGAAACACACTAGTCAGAAACACAGTGGTCAGAAACACACTAGTCAGAAACACAGTGGTCAGAAACACAATGGTCAGAAACACATGAGTCAGAAACACACTGGTCAGAAACACCGTGGTCAGAAACACAGTGGTCAGAAACAAAGTGGTCAGAAACAGAGTGGTCATAAAGACAGTGGTTGGAAACACAGTGGTCAAAAACACAGTGGTCAGAAACACAATGGTCAGAAACACGGCGGTCAGAAACACAGTGGTCAGAAACACAGCGGTCAATAAGACACTGGTTGGAAACACACTGGTCAGAAACACAATAGCCATAAACACTGTGGTCAGAAAGACAGTGGTCGGAAACGCAATGGTCAAAAACACACTGGTCAGAAACACTGTGGTCAGAAACACATTGTTCAGAAACACAATGGTCAGAAACACATGACTCAGAAACACACTTGTCAGAAACACGCCGGTCAGAAACACACTGGTTAGAAACACAGTGGTCATAAACACACTGGTCAGAAACACGCTGGTCAGAAACACAGTGGTCAGAAACACAGTGGTCAGAAACACATGAGTCAGAAACACACTGGTCAGAAACACCGTGGTCAGAAACACAGTGGTCAGAAACAAAGTGGTCAGAAACACGGCGGTCAGAAACACAGTGGTCAGAAACACAGCGGTCAATAAGACACTGGTTGGAAACACACTGGTCAGAAACACAATAGCCATAAACACTGTGGTCAGAAAAAAAGTGGTAAGAAACGCAGTGGTCAGAAACACAATGGTCAGAAACACGGTGATCAGAAACATGGTGATTATAAACACAATGGTCCGAAGCACAGTGGTCAAAAACACAGTGGTCATAAACACAGTGTTCAGAAGACACTGGTCAGGCACAGCGCCGTCAGAAACACAGTGCTCATAAACTTAGTGATCAGAAACACAGTGGTCAGAAACACAGTGGTCAGAAACACAGTGGTCAAAAACACAGTGGCCAGAAACACAGTGGTCATAAACACAGTGGTCAGAAACACAGTGGTCGGAAACACAATGGTCGGAGACATGGTGGTCAGACACAAAGTGGGCAGAAACACATTGGTCAGAGACACAGTGGTGAGAAATACACTGGTCAGAAACACACTGGTCAGAAATACACTGCTCAGGCATACAGTGGTCAGAAGCACAGTGGTCAGAAGCACAGTGGTCAGAAACACAGTGGTCAGAAACACAGTAGTCGGATATACACTGGTCAGAAACACACTGAGCAGAAACACACTGGTTAGAGGCACCCTTGTCAGAAACACACTGTTCATAAACATAGTGGTCAGAAACACAGTGGTCAGAAACACAGTGGTCAGAAACACAGTAGTCGGATATACACTGGTCAGAAACACACTGAGCAGAAACACACTGGTTAGAGGCACCCTTGTCAGAAACACACTGTTCATAAACATAGTGGTAAGAAACACAGTGGTCAGAAACTCGGTGGTCAGAAACACAGTGGTCAGAAACACAGTGGTCAGAAACACAGTGGTCAGAACCACATTGGTCAGAAACACAGTGGTCAGAAACACAGTAGTCAGAAACACTGTGGTCAGAAACACACTGGTCAGAAACACAGTGGTCAGAAACTCGGTGGTCAGAAACACAGTGGTCAGAAACACAGTGGTCAGAAACACAGTGGTCAGAACCACATTGGTCAGAAACACAGTGGTCAGAAACACAGTAGTCAGAAACACTGTGGTCAGATATACACTGGTCAGAAACACACTGATCTGAAACACGCTGATTAGAGGCACACTGGTCAGAAACACACTGTTCAGAAACATAGTGGTCAGAAACACAGTGGTCAGAAACACAGTGGTCAGAAACACAGTGGTCAAAAACGCAGTGGTCAGAAACACACTGTTCAGAAACATAGTGGTCAGAAACACAGTGGTCAGAAACACAGTGGTCAGAAACACAGTGGTCAAAAACGCAGTGGTCAGAAACACAGTGGTAAGAAACATAGTGGTCAGAAAAACAGTGGTCTGAAACACAGGTGTCAGAACGCAGTTCGCAGGAAGACATTGGTCAGTTACACACTGGTCAGAAACACAGTGGTCAGGAACAGAGTGGTCGGAAACACAGTGGTCTGAAACACAGGTGTCAGAACGCAGTTCGCAGGAAGACATTGGTCAGTTACACACTGGTCAGAAACACAGTGGTCAGGAACAGAGTGGTCGGAAACACAGTGGTCTGAAACACAGTGGTCAGAAACACGGTGGTCAGAAACACAGTGGTCAGAAACACAATGGTCAGGAACACAGTGGTCATAAACACAATGGTCAGAAACACAATGGTCAGAAACACACTGGTCAGGAACACACCAGTCAGAAACACAGTGGTCAGAAACACACTGGTCAGAAACACAGTGGTCAGAAACATACTGGTGATAAACACACCGGTCAGAAACATAGTGGTCAGAAACACAGTGGTCAGAAACATAATGGTCAGGAACACCGTGGTCAGAAAGACAGTGGTCAGAAACACAGTGGTCAGAAACATACTGGTGATAAACACACCGGTCAGAAACATAGTGGTCAGAAACACAGTGGTCAGAAACATAATGGTCAGGAACACCGTGGTCAGAAAGACAGTGGTCAGAAAAACAGTGGTCATAAACACAATTGTCAAGACACAGATGTCAGAAACACAGTGGTCAGAAACACAATGGTCAGAAACAGAGTAGTCAGAAACACACTAGTCAGAAACACGGTGGTCAGAAACACAGTGGTCATAAACACAATTGTCAAGACACAGATGTCAGAAACACAGTGGTCAGAAACACAATGGTCAGAAACAGAGTAGTCAGAAACACACTAGTCAGAAACACGGTGGTCAGAAACACACTGGTCAGAAACACAGTGTCACAAACACACTGGTCAGAAGCACACCAGTCAGAAACACAGTGGTCAGAAACACTGTATAAACACAGTGGTCAGAAACACCATGGTCAGAAACACAGCTGTCAGAAATACAGTGGTGAGAAACACACTTGTCAGAAACACAGTGGTCAGAAACACTGTATAAACACAGTGGTCAGAAACACCATGGTCAGAAACACAGCTGTCAGAAATACAGTGGTGAGAAACACACTTGTCAGAAACACATTGGTCAGAAACACAGTGGTCAGAACACAATGATCAGAAACACAGTGGTCAGAAACACAGTAGTCGGAAACACACTTGTTTGAAACATGCTGGTCTGAAACACGGTGGTTAGAAACACAGTGCTCGTAAACACACTGGTCAGAAACACGCTGGTCAGAAACACAGTGGTCATAAACAAAGTGGTCAGGAACACAGGAGTCAGAAATCAACTGGTCAGAAACACGGTGGTTAGAAACACAGTGCTCGTAAACACACTGGTCAGAAACACGCTGGTCAGAAACACAGTGGTCATAAACAAAGTGGTCAGGAACACAGGAGTCAGAAATCAACTGGTCAGAAACACGGTGGTCGGAAACACAGTGGTCAGAAACAGAGTTGTTAGAAAAACAGTGGTCAGAAACACAGTGGTGAGAAACACAGTGGTAAGACACACAGTGGTCAGAAACACAGTGGTCAGAAATACAATGGTCAGAAACACAGTGGTAAGAAACACAGTGGTCAGAAACACAGTGGTCAGAAACACACTGGTCAGAAACACACTGCTTAGATACACAATGGTCAGAAACACACTGGTCAGAAACAAAGTGGTCAGAGACACAGTGGTCATGAACAAATTGGTCAGAAACACAGGAGTCGGAAACACACTGGTCAGAAACACACTGGTCAGAAACAAAGTGGTCAGAGACACAGTGGTCATGAACAAATTGGTCAGAAACACAGGAGTCGGAAACACACTGGTCAGAAACACAGTGGTCAAAAACAAAGTGGTCAGTAAAACAGTGGTCAGAAGCAGAGTGGTCAGAAGAACAGTGGTCAGAAACACAGTAGACAGAAACACAGTGGCCAGAAACACCGTGGTCAGAAACCCAGTGGTCAGAAACACAGTGGTCAGAAACACAGTGGTCAGAAACAAAGTGGTCAGTAAAACAGTGGTCAGAAGCAGAGTGGTCAGAAGAACAGTGGTCAGAAACACAGTAGACAGAAACACAGTGGCCAGAAACACCGTGGTCAGAAACCCAGTGGTCAGAAACAGAGTGGTCAGAAACACAGCGGTCAGAAAGACATTTGTTAGAGACGAATCGGTCAGAAACACAGTGGTCAGAAACACAGTGGTCAGAAACACACTGGTCAGAAACACGATGGTCAGGAACACAGTGGTCAGAAACACAGTAGTCAGAAACAATGTGGTCAGAAACACAATGGTCAGAAACACACTGGTCAGGAACACACCGGTCAGAAACACAGTGGTCAGAAACACACTGGTCAGACACACAGTGCTCAGAAACACAGTGGTCAGAAACACACTGGTCAGAAACACCGTGGTCAGAAACATACTGGTCAGAAACACACCGGTTAGAAACACGGTGGTCAGAAACAGGGTGGTCAGAAACGTAATGGTCAGAAACTCCGTGGTGAGAAAGACAGTCGTTAGACACACACTGTTGAAGACACAGATGTCAGAAACACAGTGGTGAGAAAGACAATGGTCACAAACACACTAGTCAGAAACAAACTTGTTAGAAACACGCTGGTCATAAACACACTAGTTAGAAACACAGTGGTAAAAAACACACTGGTCATATACACGCTGGTCAGAAACACAGTGGTCAGAAACACAGTGGTCAGAAACACAGTGGTCAGAAATACATTGGTCAGAAACACAGTGGTCAGAAACGCAGTGGTCAGGAACACACTGGTGAGAAACACACTGGTCAGAAAATCAGTGGTCGTAAACACAGTGGTCAGAAACACAGTGGTCAGAAACACAGTGGTCAGAAACACAGCGGTCAGAAACACTGTGATAGAAACACACTGGTCACAAACACACCGGTCAGAAACACAGTGGTCCGAAACACACTGGTCAGGAACACACTGCTCATGAACACAGTGGTCAAAAAAACACTGGTCAGAAACACAGTGGTCGGAAACACACAGGAAAGAAACAAACCGGTCAGAAACACAGTGGTCAGATAACAGTGGTCAGAAGCACAATGGTCAGAAACACTGTGGTCAGAAAGACAGTGGTAAGAAACACAGTGGTCAGAAACAAACTTGTCAGAAACACAGAAGTCAGAAACACACTGGTCAGAAACACGCAGGTCATAAACACATTGGTTAGAAACAAAGTGGTCAGAAACATGGTGGTCAGAAACACAGTGGTCAGAAACAAACTTGTCAGAAACACAGAAGTCAGAAACACACTGGTCAGAAACACGCAGGTCATAAACACATTGGTTAGAAACAAAGTGGTCAGAAACATGGTGGTCAGAAACACAAGAGTGAGAAACACACTGGTCAGAAACATGCTGTTCACAAACACCATGGTCAGAAACACAGTGGTCAGAAACACAGTGGTAGGAAACATAGTGGCCTGAAAGACAGTGGTCTGAAACACAGTGGTCAGAAACACACTGGTCAGAAACATGCTGTTCACAAACACCATGGTCAGAAACACAGTGGTCAGAAACACAGTGGTAGGAAACATAGTGGCCTGAAAGACAGTGGTCTGAAACACAGTGGTCAGAAAAACAGTGATCAGAAACACAGTGGTCAGAAACACCGTGGTTAGAAACACAGTGGTCAGAAACACAGCAGCCAGAAAGACACTGGTTAGAAACACAATGGTGAGAAACACGGTGGTCAGAAACACAGTGGTCAGAAACGCAGTGGTCAGAAACGGAGTGGTCAGAAACACAATGGTCTGAAGTATAGTGGTCAGAAACACATCGATTAGAAACACAATGGTCAGAAGCACAGTAGTCATATACACGGTGGTCAGAACACACTGGTCAGAAACACCGTCTTCAGTAACACAGTTGTCATAAACATAGTGGCCAGAAACACAGTGGTCAGAAACACTGTGGTCAGAAACACGGTGGTCAGAAACACGGTTGTGAGAAACACAGTGGTCAGAAACACAGTGGTCATAAATACTCTGGTCCGAAACAAACTGGTCAGAAACACACTGGGTAGAGGCACACTAGTCAGAAATAGACTGGTCAGAAACACGCAGGTCAGAAAGACAGTGGTCAGAAACGCAGTGGTCAGGAACACACTGGTCGGAAACACACTGGTCATGAACACAGTGGTCAGAAACACAGTGGTCGGAAACACAGTGGTCAGAACCACAGTGGTCCGACACATAGTGGTCAGAAACACAGTGGTCAGAGATACAGTGGTCAGAAACATACTGGTCAGAAACACACCAGTCAGAAACACAGTGGTCAGAAATACAGTGGTCAGAAACGAACTGGTCACAAACACACTGGTCAGAAACACAGTGGTCGGAAACACAGTTGTCAGGAACTAACTTGTCAGAAACACGGTGGTCACAAACACAGTAGTCACAAACACAGTGGTCAGAAAGACACTGCTCACAAATACATTGGTCAGAAACACAGTGGTCAGAAACACAATGGTCAGAAATACAGTGTTCAGAAACACATTGTTCAGAACACACTGGTGAGAAACACAGTGGTCAGAAACACAGTGGTCATAAACATAGTGGTCAGAAACACTGTGCTAAGAAACACACTAGTCAGGAATACAGTGGTCAGAAACACACATGTCAGAAACAAAGTGGTTAGAAACACACTGGTCAGAAACACATTGGTCAGAAACACAGTGGTCATAAGCACACTGGTCAGAAACACATCGGTCAGAAACACAGTGGTTAGAAACCCACTGGTCAGAAACACACTGCTTAGAAACACAGTGGTCAGAAACACACCAGTCAGAAACACAGTGGTCAGAAACACAGTGGGCAGAAACACACCAGTCATAAACACGGTGGTCATAAACACACCGGTCATAAACAGAGTGGTCAGAAACATGGTGCTCAGGAACACCGTGGTCAGAAACACGGTGGTAAAAAACAAAGTGGTCAGAAACACACTGGTCAGAAATACAGTGGTCAGAAACACAATGGTCAGAAACACGGTGGTCAGAAACACAGTGGTCAGAAACACACTGGTCAGAAACACACCGGTCAGAAACACACTGGGTAGAAACACAGTGGTCAGATACACACTGGTGAGAAACACGCAGGTCAGAAAGACAGTGGTCAGAAACACAGTGGTGAGAAACACAGGAGTCAGAAACACACTCGTCAGAAACATAATGGTCATAAACACACGGGTCAGAAAGACAAAAGTCAGAAACAGAGTGGTCAGAATTATTGTGGTCAAATACACAGAGGTCAGAAACACAGTGGTCAGAAACACAATGGTCATAAACACACGGGTCAGAAAGACAAAAGTCAGAAACAGAGTGGTCAGAATTATTGTGGTCAAATACACAGAGGTCAGAAACACAGTGGTCAGAAACACAGTGGTCAGAAACATAGTTGTCTGAAAAACAGTGGTTAGAAACACACTGGTCATAAACACACTGGTCAGAAACACACTGGTCAGAAACACAATGGTCTGAAACACAGTGCTCAGAAACACACTGGTCAGAAACACACTGGTCAGAAACACAATGGTCATAAACACATTGATCAGACGCACAGTGGTCAGACACACAGTGGTCAGAAACACAGTGGTCAAAACACACTGGTCAGAATGACAGTGGTCTGAAACACACTTGTCAGAAACACACTGGTCAGAAACACAGTGGTCAGACACACAGTGGTCAGAAACACAGTGGTCAAAACACACTGGTCAGAATGACAGTGGTCTGAAACACACTTGTCAGAAACACACTGGTCAGAAACACAGTGGTCAGAAACACAATGGTCAGAAATACAGTTGTCAGAAACACAATGGTCAGAAACACAGTGGTCAAAAACACACTGGTCAGAAGCACGTCGTTCCGAAACACAGTGGTCAGAAACACAGGAGTCAGAAACACACTGGTTAGAAGGATAGTGGTTATCAACACACATGTCAGAAACACAGAAGTCAGAAACAGAGTGGTCAGAAACACAGTGGTCTGATACACAGAGGTCAGAAACACTGTGGTCAGAAACACAATGGTCAGAAACACAGTTGTCAGAAACACAGTGGTTAGAAACACACTGTTCAGAAACACGCTGGTCAGAAACACACCGGTCAGAACCACGGTGGTCTGAAACTCACTGCTCAGAAACACACTGGTCAAAAACACACTGGTCGGAAACACAGTGGTCAGAAACACGGTGATCAGAAACTCAATGGTCAGAAACACACTGGTAAGAAACACAGTGGTCAGAAACACAGTGGTCAGAAACACAGTGGTCAAAACACACTGGTCAGAAACACACTGGTCAGAATCACAGTGGTCTGAAACACACTGGTCGGAAACACACTGGTCAGAAACAGAGTGGTCAGAAACACAATGGTCGGAAACACAGTGGTAAGAAACACAATGGTCAGAAACATAGTGGTCAGAAACGCAGTGGTCATAAACACAGTGGTCAGAAACACAATGGTCAGAATCACAGCTGTCAGAAATACATTGGTGCAGTGGTCAGAAACACCGTGGCCAGAAACACAATGGTAAGAAACACAGTGGTCAGAAACACACTGAACAGAAACACAGTGGTCAGAAACACACTGGTCAGAAACACACTGGTCTGATGCACACCAGTCAGAAACACAGTGGTCAGAAACATAGTGGTCAGACACACGGTGGTCAGAAACGCCATGGTCAAAAACACAGCTGTCAGAAACACAGTGGTCAGAAACACAGTGGTCAAAAACACACTGGTCAAAACACAGTGGTCACAAACACACTGGTCAGAAGCACACCGGTCCGAAACACAGTGGTCAGAAACACAGTGGCCAGAAACACAGGAGTCAGAAACACACTGGCTAGAAACATAGTGGTCATAAACACACGGGTCAGAAACACAGAAGTCAGAAATAGAGTGGTCATAAACATAGTGGTCCGATACACAGAGGTCAGAAACACTGTGGTCAGAAACACGATGGTAAGAAACACAGTTGTCAGAAACACAGTGGTTAGAAACACACTGGTCAGAAACACACTGGTCAGAAAAAGACTGGTCAGAACCACAGTGGTCTGAAACACACTGCTCATGAACACACTGGTCAGAAACACACTTGCCAGTAACACAGTGGTCAGAAACACAGTGATCAGAAACACAGTGGTCAGAAACACAATGGCCAGAAACACAGTGGTCAGAAACACAGTGATCAAAACACACTGGTCAAAAACACACTGGCCAGAATCACAGTGGTCTGAAACACACTGGTCGGCAACACACTGGTCAGAAACACGGTGGTCAAAAACACAATGGTCATAAACACAGCGGTCAGAAACACAATGGTCAGAAACACAGTGGTCAGAAACATAGTGGTCAGAAACACAGTGGTCATAAACACAGTGTTCAGAAACACAGTGGTCAGAATCCCAGCTGTCACAAATACATTGGCGCAAAGGTTAGAAACACCGTGGTCAGAATCACAATGGTCAGAAACACAGTGGTCAGAAACACACTGGTCATAAACACAGTGGTCACAAACTCACTTGCAGAAGCACACCGGTCACAAACACATTGGTCAGAAACACAGTGGTCAGAACCACAGTTGTCATTAACTCCACGGTCAGAAACACAGCTGTCAGAAATACTGTGGTCAGAAACACACTGGTCACAAACACAGTGGTCAGAAACACAGTGGTGAGAACACAATGGTCAGAAACACAGTTGTCAGAAACACAGTAGTCAGAAACACACTGGTCAGAAACATGCTGGTCAGAAACACAATGGTTAGAAACACAGTGGTCATAAACACACTGGTCAGAAACACGCTGGTCAGAAACATAGTGGCCAGAAACAAAGTGGTCAGGAACACAAGAGTCAGAAATCAACTGGTCAGAAACACGGTGGTCAGAAACACAGTGGTCATAAACACACTGGTCAGAAACACGCTGGTCAGAAACATAGTGGCCAGAAACAAAGTGGTCAGGAACACAAGAGTCAGAAATCAACTGGTCAGAAACACGGTGGTCAGAAACACACTGGTCAGAAACACAGTGGTCCGAAACAGAGTGGTCAGAAAAACAGTTGTCAAAAACACAGTGGTCAGAAACACAGTGGTCAGACACTCAGTGGTCATAACACACTGGTCAGAAACACACTGGTCAGAAACACAGTGGTCCGAAACAGAGTGGTCAGAAAAACAGTTGTCAAAAACACAGTGGTCAGAAACACAGTGGTCAGACACTCAGTGGTCATAACACACTGGTCAGAAACACATTGGTCTGAAGCACACTGGTCAGAAACACACTGGTCAGAAACACAATGGTCAGAAACACAATGGTCATAAACACAGTGGTCAGAAACACAATCGTCAGAAACACAGTTGTAAGAAACACAGTGGTCAGAAACACAGTGGTCACAAACACACTGGTCATAAACACACTGCTCAGAAACACAGTGGTCAGAAACACATTGGTCAGAAACAAACGGCTCAGAAACACACTGGCCAGAAACACACCGGTCAGAAACATAGTGGTCAGAAACAAAGTGGTCAGAAACATACTGGTCAGAAACACTGTGGTCAGAAACACGGCTGTCAGAAATACAGTTGTCAGAAACACACTGGTCAAAAACACAGTGGTCAAAAAGTCAGTGTTCAGAAACACAATGGTCAGAAACACGGTGGTCAGAAACACAGTAGTCCGAAACACACTGGTCAGAAACATGCTGGTCAGAAACACAGTGGTTATAAACACAGTGGTCATAAACACTCTGGTCAGAAACACGCTGATCATAAACACAGTGGTCATGAATAAACTGGTCGGAAACACGGGAGTCAGAAACACACTGGTCAGAAACACAGTGGTCAGAAACAAAGTGGTCAGAAACACAGTGGTCAAAAACAGAGTGGTCAGAAAAACAGTGGTCAAAAACACAATGGTCAGAAACACAGTGGTCAGAAACACAGTGGTCAGAAACCAAGTGGTCAGAAACAGAGTGGTCAGAAACACTGCGTTCACAAAGACATTTGTTAGAGACAAACGGTTCAGAAACACAGTGGTCAAAAACATAGTGGTCAGTAACACAGTGGTCAGAATCGACGTGGTTAGAAACATAATGGTCAGAAACACATTGGTCAGAAGCACAGTGGTCAGAACACACTTGTCAGAAACACCGTCGTCAGAAACACAAAGGTCATAAACATAGTGGTCATAAACATAGTGGTCAGAAACACAGTGGTCCGAAACACAGTTGTCAGAAACAAAGTGGTGAGAGACATAGTGGTCAGAAACACAGTGGTCAGAAACACACTGGTCATGAACACAGTGGTCAGAAACATAGTGGTCAGAAACAAAGTGGTCAGAAACATACTGGTCAGAAACACTGTGGTCAGAAACACGGTGGTCAGAAACACACTTGTCGGATGCACACTGGTCAGAAACACACTGGTCAGAAACACACTGACAGAAACACACTGGTCAGAAACACACTGGTCAGACTCACAGTTGTGAGAAACACGGTGGTCAGAAACAAAGTTGTCAGAAACACAGTGGTCAGAAACACAGTGGTCATAAACACACTGCTCAGAAACACACAGGTCAGAAACACACTGGTTAGAGGCACACTGGTCAGAAACACACTGGTCAGAAACACAGTGGTCTGAAACACAGTGGTCAGAAACACAGTGGTCAGAAACACAGTGTTCAGAAGCACACTGGTCAGAAACACACTGGTCAGAAACACAGTGGTCAGAAATATGGTGGTTATGAACACGGTGGTCAGAAACACAATGGTCAGAAACGCTGTGGTCAGGAACACACTGGTCAGAAACACACTGGTCATGAACACAGTGGTCAGAAACACAGTGGTCGGAAACACAGTGGTCAGAACCACAGTGGTCAGAAACACAGTGGTCAGAAACACAGTGGTCAGAAATACAGTGGTCAGAAACACACTGGTCAGAAACACACCGGTCAGAAACACAGTGGTCAGAAGTACACTGGTCAGAAATACACTGGTCAAAAACACACTGGTCAGGAACACAGTGGTCGGAAACACATATGTGAGGACCAAACTGGTCAGAGACACAATGGTCACAAACACAGTTGTCACAAACACAGTGGTCAGAAACACATTGCTCACAAATACATTGGTCAGAAACACAGTGGTCAGAAACACAATGGTCAGGAACACAGTGTTCATAAACACATTGGTCAGAACACACTGGTGAGAAACACAGTGGTCAGAAACACAGTGGTCATAAACATAGTGGTCAGAAACACTGTGCTAAGAAACACACTAGTCAGAAACACAGTGTTCATAAACACATTGGTCAGAACACACTGGTGAGAAACACAGTGGTCAGAAACACAGTGGTCATAAACATAGTGGTCAGAAACACTGTGCTAAGAAACACACTAGTCAGAAATACAGTGGTCAGAAACACACAGGTCGGAATCAAAGTGGTTAGAAACACACTGGTCAGAAACACAGTGGTCAGAAACACACTGGTCATAAGAACACTGGTCAGAAACACATCGTTCAGAAACACAGTGGTCATAAACCCACTGGTCAGAAACACACTGCTTAGAAACACAGTGGTCAGAAACCCACCAGTCAGAAACACAGTGGTCAGAAATACACTGGGCAGAAACACCCCTGTCATAAACACGGTGGTCAGAAACACACCGGTCATAAACAGAGTGGTCAGAAACAAGGTGCTCGGGAACACCGTGGTCAGAAACACGGTGGTCAAAAACAAAGTGGTCAGAAACACACTGGTCAGAAACACAATGGTCAGAAACACAATGGTCAGAAACACAGTGGTTAGAAACACAGTGGTCAGAAACACACTGGTCAGAAAGACACCGGTCAGAAACACACTGGGCAGAAACACGCTGGTCAGATACATACTTGTCAGAAACACGCTGGTCAGAAAGACAGTGGTCAGAAACACAGTGGTCAGAAACACAGGAGTCAGAAACACACTCGTTAGAAACATAGTGGTCATAAACACACGGGTCACAAAGACAAAAGTCAGAAACAGAGTGGTCAGAATTGTTGTGGTCAAATACACAGAGGTCAGAAACACATTGGTCAGAAACACAATGGTCTGACACACAGGTGTCAGATACACAGTGGTTAGAAAGACTGTGGTCAGAAACACACTGGTCAGAAACACACCGGTCAGAAACACAGTGGTCAGAAACACATTGGTCAGAAACACAATGGTCTGACACACAGGTGTCAGATACACAGTGGTTAGAAAGACTGTGGTCAGAAACACACTGGTCAGAAACACACCGGTCAGAAACACAGTGGTCAGAAACAAGGTACCGAGTGTGTCTGGCACTATCACTTGCACCTCTGCTTCCGGCTCCTCGTACAACTCATCCATGGGATCCTGCAAGGCAGCCTCGAGCATGCTCTGCCGCTTCTGCTTGCCAAGCCCTTTCTTTGTTGCTGCTGCTGGAGAGCTCAGTTGCTGTTGGCTGCTGGTCATACTTGGCGTGGTGGCTGGGGCATTGCTCGAATCTGCCATGTCCTCATCTTCTTGGTCACCCGTGGCCGCTTCAACAGCGGCCTTGGCTGCTGCTGCAGCCTCGGCAGCAGCTGCTTCTGCTCTGCGCCTCTCTTGCACGCGCATGAAGTACGACCTCATGAACTCAAGGACCTTGACCTCCAGCTCCACGCTGGACTTGATGCCTAGCAACAGGAAAACAGGGACAAGGCAATCAGAGACCATGCAACAAAGACAACCAAGCAGCAGTGCAGACAACAAGCGTAGTTCACATTGTGGACACGCTTGAAGAACCGAAAACGGAACCTCGGGTCCACAACCGTGGCCACCACATGACGTCTCGTGGCCTTCTTCATGTACTTCTCCAGCTGCACACAAGCACACAACGACACACACACACACACACGCAGAATTAAGGTCATACGTATATGAACGCACAGAAACAAGCACAAAGAAATAAAGCACAAAGTACACCTTGTCAGTGCAGCTGACAAAACCAAGCTGCAGCGTGATGAGCAGCTTGTCGGTGCAGGCCAGCGACTGCTTCTTCTGCTTATTATCCAGTGCCTTCGCGGCCTTCACGCGCCACACAAAGACCTTCTGCAAAATCATGCCGAAGAAGGAGAGCACAAGGGACAGCGTGGGATACTGCTCCCCGCTGATGTCGTCGGTAAAGCCCTTGAAGGGCTTCAAGATGGCAACAACCATCCCAAGCAGCTCCCAACCCTGCCCACTCGGGATAAAGGCCGGATCTCGTGACTGCAGCCACTTGTCCAAAACCTCCTTGATCCTAACAACCCTTTCGCACATGTCCAATGTGCTGTTCCACCTTGTTGGTGTGTCAAGGTGGGGGGAGAGATAATTGACCCCGCGGGCCTGGCATGCGTTGATGAGCGAGGTCTCCCGCTTTGCCGAGCGACTCACGTGGTTCAAAATGTCCCTGGCTGCCCGCAGATGCTCATCCACCTCCTCCACAATAATCTAATCCTTCAGAGCAAGGTTCAACACGTGCCCCTTGCATCGGATGTGTCCATCTTTTGTGAAGTGGTCATTTTCCAGCACCAAGAAGTTGTCAACGATGCTGTCGTTGACAGTGTCGATGTTCACTGTGAAGCAATAGATCTTCTCCCACATACCCCACTCCTTCAGGACAGACGAGAAGTGGTCAAAAACACTGGCAGTAGAGGCATCCTCTGAGCAAGATGGAAATGTCAAAGCAACGCTCTGTAGCTGCCAGTCAGCAATCCAGATGCATATCACACCTAGGTACTTGTGGTTGGCATCACAGTGGTCATAAACATACTGGTCAGAACACACAGGTCAGAAGCACAGTGGACAGGAACAAAGTGGTCAGAAACACAGTGGTCAGAAACACATAGGTCAGAAACACAGTGGTCAGAAAAACACACGTCAGAAACACCGTGGTAAAAAACACAGTGGTCAGAAACAGAGTGGTCAGGAAGACAGTGGTCAGAAACACACTGGTTCGAACCACATTGATCAGAAACAGAGTGGTCAGAAACACCATGGTCAGGAACATAGTTGTCAGAAACACAACGGTCAGAAAGACACTGGTTAGAAAGACACCGGTCAGAAACACAGTGGTCTGAAGCACAGTGGTCAGAAACATAGTGGATATAAACGCAGTGGTCAGAAACACAATGGTCAGAAATACAGTGGTCAAAACAGGGTGATTAGAAACACAGTGGTCTGAAGCACAGTGGTCAGAAACATAGTGGATATAAACGCAGTGGTCAGAAACACAATGGTCAGAAATACAGTGGTCAAAACAGGGTGATTAGAAACACAGTGGTCAGAACACAGTTGTCAGAAACATAGTGGTCAGATACACAGTCCTCGGAAACACAGTGGTCAGAACACACTCATCAGAAACACCGTCGACATAAACAGAGTGGTCATAAACATAGTGGTCAGAAAGACAGTGGTCAGAAACACAGTGGTCAGAAACACAGTAGTCAGAATGACCGTGGTCAGGAACACAGTGGTCAGAAACACAGTGGTCAGAAACACGGTGGTCAAAAACACAGTGGTCAGAAACACATTGGTCAGAAACACAGTGGTGAGAAACACACTTGTAAGAAACACACTGGTAAGAAACTCACTGGTCAGACACACAATGGTCCGAAACACAGTGGTCAGACACACAATGGTCAGAAACACGCTGGTCAGCAACACTCTAGTCAGAAACACACTGGTCAGAAACACACTGGTCAGACACACAGTAGTCTGAAACACAGTGGTCAGAAACACAGTGGTCAGAAACACACTGGTCAGAAACATACTGGTCATAAACACAGTGTTTTGAAACAGAGTGGTCATAAACACAGCGGTCAGAAACACAGTCGTCAGAAACATAGTGGTCAGAAATGCAAGGATCAGAAACACAGTGGTCAGAAACACAGTGGTCATAAACACAGTGGTCAGAAACACACCGGTCAGAAACACAGTGGTCAGAAACACAATGGTCACAAACACAGTGGTCATAAACACACTCGTCAGGAACATACCGGTCATAAACACAGTGGTCAGAGACACACTGGTCAGAAACACACTGCTCAGAAACACAGTGGTCAGAAACACAGTGGTCAGAAATACACTGGTCAGAAACACACTGGTCAGAAACACAGTGGTCAGAAACACAGTGGTCAGAAATACACTGGTCAGACACAAACTGGTCAGAAACAGAGTGGTCAGAAACACACTGGTCTGAAACACGCTGGTCAGAAACACAGTGGTCGTAAACACAGCGGTCATAAACACACGAGTCAGAAACGCACTGGTCAGAAACACAGTGGTCAGAAACACAGTGGGCAGAAACACAGTGGTCGGAAACAGAGTGGTCAGAAACACAGTGGTCAGATACACAGAGGTCAGAAACACGGTTGTCATGAACAAACTTGTAAGAAACACAGTGGTCAGAACCACACTGGTCAGAAACACACTAGCCATAAACATAGTGGTCAGAAACACACCGGTCAGAAACACAGTGGTCAGAAACACAGTGGTAAAAAACATAGTGGTCAGGAACACACTGGTCACAAACGCAGTGGTCAGAAACATAATGGTCAGAAACACAGTGGTTAGAAACACAGTGGTCAGAAACACAGTGGTAAAAAACATAGTGGTCAGGAACACACTGGTCACAAACGCAGTGGTCAGAAACATAATGGTCAGAAACACAGTGGTTAGAAACACAGTGGTCAGAAACACACTTGTTAGGAAGACAATGGTCAGAGACACACTGGTCAGAAACACAGTGGACATAAAACACACTGGTCAGAACCACGCGGGTCAGAAAAACAGTGGTCAGAAACACAGTGGTCAGAAACACAGTGGTCAGAAACGCAGTGGTCAGAAATACAGTGATCAGAAACAGAGTGGTCAGACACACAGTGGTCAGAAACACAGTGCTTAGAANACACATTGGTCAGAAACACAGTGGTTAGAAACACAATGGTCAAAAGCACAGTGGTCAGAAATACACTGGTCAGAAACACTATTGTCAGAAACACAATAGTCATAATCACACTGGTGAGAAACACAGTGGTCAGAAACACGATGGTCAGAAACACAGTGATCAGAAACAGAGTGGTCACACACACAGTGGTCAGAAACACAGTGCTTAGAAACATAGTGGTCAGAACACACTGGTCAGAAGCAGAGTGGTCAGATACACAGTTGTCATAAACACAGTGGTCAGAAACACAGTGGTCAGAAACACAGTGGTCAGAAACGCAGTGGTCAGGAACACACTGGTCAGAAACACACTGGTCAGAAACACAATGGTAGGAAACAAAGAGGTGGGAAACACAGTGGTCAGAAACACATTGGTCAGAAACACAGTGGTCAGAAACACAGTGGTCAGAAACACACTGGTCAGAAACACACTGGTCAGAAACACATTGGTCAGACACACACTGGTCAGAAACACGGTGATCAGAAACACATTGGTCAAAAACACACTGGTCAGAAACACAGTGGTCAGAAACACACTGGTCAGAAACACACTAGTCAGAAACTCACCGGTCAGAAACACATTGGTCAGAAACACACTGGTCAGAAATACACTGGTCAGAAAGACAGTGGTCAGAAACACAGTGGTCAGAAACACACTGGTTCCAAACACGCTGGTCCGAAACACGGTGGTTAGAAACACAGTGTTCATAGACACATTGGTCAGAAACACGCTGGTCAGAAACACAATGGTCAGAAACACAGTGATCAGAAACACACGAGTCGGAAACGCACTGGTCTGAAACACAGTGAACAGAAACATAGTGGTCAGAAACACAGTGGTCAGAAACGGAGTGGTCAGAAAGGCAGCGGTGAGAAACAGAGTGGTCAAAACAGAGTGGTCAGAAACACACTGATAAGAAGCACAGTAGTTAGGAACACAGTGGTCAGAAACACAGCAGTCAGAAAGAGACTGGTTAGAAATACACCGGTCATAAACACAGTGGTCAGAAACACAGTGGTCAGAGACACCGTGGTCACAAGCAAAGCTGTCAGAAACACAGTGGTCATAAACATAGTGGTCAGAAACACAATGATAAGAAACACAGTGGTCAGAAACACAGTGGTCAGAAACATATTGCTCAGAAACACACTGGTCAGAAACACATTGGTCAGAAACACAGTGGTCAGAAACACAGTGGTCAGAAACACAGTGGTCAGAAAGACACTGGTTAGAAACACAATGGTCAGAAACACACTGGTCAGAAACACACATGTCAGACACACTGTGGTCAGAATCACAATGGTCAGAAACATAGTGGTCAGAAACACACTGGTCAGGAGCACACTTATCAGAAACACAGTAGTCAGGAACAGTGTGGTCATAAACACAGTGGTTGGGAACACAGTGGTCAGAAACACAGTGGTCAGAAACACATTTGTCAGAAACACGTTGGTCAGAAATACAGTGGTCAGAAACAAACCGGTCAGAAACACAGTGGTCAAAGATAACATGGTAAGAAACACAGTGGTCATAAGCACACTGTTCAGGATCACATCGGTCATAAACACAGCGGTCAGACACACAATGGTCAGAAACACACTACTCAGAAACACAGTGGTCAGAAACACATTGCTCAGAGACACAGTGGTCAGAAACACACTGGTCAGAAATACACCAGTCAAAATACAGTGCTCAGAAACACAGTGGTCAGAAACACACTACTCAGAAACACAGTGGTCAGAAACACATTGCTCAGAGACACAGTGGTCAGAAACACACTGGTCAGAAATACACCAGTCAAAATACAGTGCTCAGAAACACAGTGGGTAGAAACACAGTGGTCATAAACACATATGTCAGAACACACTTGTCAGAAACACACTAGTCAGAATATGCTGGTTAGAAAGACACTGGTTAGAAACACAGTGGTCATAAACACAGTGGTCATAAACACATATGTCAGAACACACTTGTCAGAAACACACTAGTCAGAATATGCTGGTTAGAAAGACACTGGTTAGAAACACAGTGGTCATAAACACTGTGGTCATAAACACAATGGTCAGAAACACAGTGGTCGGAAACACACCGGTCGGAAACACAATTGTCAGAAACACAGTGGTCAGAAAGGCAGTGGTCAGAAACAAAGTGGTCACAAACACAGTGGTCAGAAACATAGTGGTCAGAAACACAGTGGTCAGAAACACACTGGTCAGAAACACAGTGGTCATAAACACAATGGTCAGAAACACTGTGGTCAGAAACACAGTGGTCAGAAACACACTAGTCAGAAACACACTGGTCAAAAACACACTGGTCAGAAACACATTGGTCATAAACACTTGGTCAGAATCACGCTGGTCAGAAACACAGTGGTCAGAAACACACTGGTCATAAACACAGGTGTCAGACCAGTGCTCAGAAGCACAGTGGTCAGAAACACACCGGTCAGAAACACTGTGGTCAGAAACACACTGGTCAGAAACACACCCGCCATAAACACAGTGGTCAGAAATACACCGGTCAGAAACACAGTGGTCAGAAACACACTGGTCAGAAGCACAGTGGTCAGGAACACACTGGTCAGAAATACAGTGGTCAGAAACACTGGTCAGAAACACAGTTGTCAGAAGTACAGTGGTCCGAAACACACTTGTCAGAAACACAATGGTCAGAAACACACTGGTCAGAAGCAAAGTGGTCTGAACCACACTCGTCAGAAACACGCTGGTCAGAAAGACAGTGGTCACAAACACAGTGGTCAAAACACAGGAGTCAGAAACACACTGGTTATAAACACAATGGTCAGGAACACTGTGGTCACAAACACAGTGGTCATAAAAAGAGTGGCCAGAAACACAGTGGTCACATACACAGTGGTCAGAAACACAGTAGTCAGAAACACTGTGGTCAGGAATACAGTGGTCAGAAACGCAGTGATTAGAAACACACTGGTCAGAAACACACTTGTTAGAAACACACTGGTCAGAAACACTATGGTCAGAAACACAATGGTCAGAATCACACTGGTCAGGAAAACAGTGGTCAGAAACACAGTGGTCAGAAACACACTGGTCAGAAACACACTTGTTAGAAACACACTGGTCAGAAACACTATGGTCAGAAACACAATGGTCAGAATCACACTGGTCAGGAAAACAGTGGTCAGAAACACAGTGGTCAGAAATACAGTGATCCGAAACACACTGGTCAGGCACACAGTGGTCAGAAACACAGTGGTCATAAACACAGTGCTTAGAAACATAGTGGTCAGAACACACTGGTCAGAAGCACAGTGGTCAGAAACACTGTGGTCATAAACAAACTGGTCAGAAACACAGTGGTAAAAAACACACTGGTCAGAAACACAGTGGTCATAAACACAGTGGTCATAAACACAGTGGTCAGAAGCACAGTGGTCAGAAACACAATGGTCAGAAACACAGTGGTCAGAAACACGCTGGTCAGAAACACACTGGTCAGAAACACAGTGGTCACAAACACACTGGTCAGAAACACACTGCTCAGAAACACAGTGTTCAGAAACACACTGGTCAGAAACACAGTGGTCAGAAACACAAAGGTCAGAAACACACTGGTCAGAAACACACCGGTCAGAAACACAGTGGTCGGAAACACACTGGTCAAAAATACACAACTCAGAAAGACAGCGGTCAGAAACACAGTGGTCAGAAACACACTGGTCAGAAACACGCTGGTCAGAAACACAGTGGTTAGAAACACAGTGGTCATAGACACACTTGTCAGAAACACGCTGGTCAGAAACACAGTGGTCTGAAACACAGAGGTCAGAATCACAGGAGTCGGAAACACAATGGTATGAAACACAGTGGTCAGAAACATAGTGGTCAGGAACACAGTGGTCCAAAACAGAGTGGTCAGAAAGACAGTGGTCACAAACACATTGGTTTAAAACAGAGTGGTCAGAAACACACTGGTCCGAAGCACAGTGGTTAGAAACACAGTGATCAGAAACACAGCGGTCAGAAAGACACTGGTTATAAACACACCGGTCAGAAACACAGTGGTCAGAAACACAGTGGTCAGAGACGCAGTTGACAGAAACACAGTGGTCAGAAACACAATGGTCAGAAACACAGTGGTTTAAAACACAATGATTAGAAAGACAGTGGTAAAAAACACAGTTGTAAAAAACACAGTGGTCAGAAACAGAGTGGTTAGAAACACAGTGGTCAGAACACACTGGTCAGAAACACCGCCGTCAGAAACACAGTGGTCATAAACATAGTGGTCAGAATCACAGTGGTCAGAAACACAGTGGTCCGAAACACATTGGTCAGAAACACATCGCTCGGAAACACAGTGGTCAGAAATGCGATGGTCAGAAACACGGTTGTCAGAAACACGGTGGTCAGAAACACATTGGTCAGAGACACGGTGGTGAGAAACACACTGGTCAGAAACACACTGGTCTGACAAACAGTGGTCAGAAACACAGTGGTTCGAAACACGGTGGTCAGAAACACACTGGTCAGAAACACACTTGTCAGAAACACAGTGGTCAGAAACACACTGGTCATAAGCATTGTGGTCAGAAACACAGTGGTCAGAAACAAAGTGGTTAGAAACGCAGTGGTCAGGAACACCGTGGTCCGAAGTACACTGGTCAGAAACACAGTGGTCAAGAACACTGTGGTCAGAAAAACAATGGTCAGGAACACAGTGGTCAGAAACACAGTGGTCAGAAACACAGTGGTCAGAAACACACTGGTCAGAAACACA
>SZWC01015463.1:3549-63549 GCA_023375785.1 Penium margaritaceum | reverse complement strand
AGATCAATGTTGGTGTCGATCTTGTTTCAACACCAACTAATCTTGCGGTGCTCGATCGGTCACTAAAGGGTCGTGAAGCCTCAAAGTCAGAGGCTAATGGCCTTGAGCCATTAGTCACAATCCTCATTGTCATTGAAAACTATGTAAGCAAATATGAGCGGACAATCTTTAGGCATTGATCATATAGTGAAGGTATGATGTGTCAAAATAGTCAAAAATCTATCGATAAAATACCTCAAAACATGGGCTCTGACCCGGTCAAACAGACACCTCAACCATCTCTATGAAAGTAAAGTGATACGAAGAGAATGTCCAAGCTCATTGAATAAATAAACAGTGGGAAAAACATCTTACGTCTCCTTTGATTTGATATGTGGTTGAAATTCATAATAAAATGGCCACCATGAGTCAATTCACATGTCATGGAAATGGTCGTGTTCACATAAACATGAATTCAAAGTCTTCCTCGTCTTACACTTATGTTTCTCCATTGGTAGGCACCTTGGATTATACATATTGATGACAATGTTTGGATCATACCACTGATATGACAGTCGAGCATGTAAAATGGTATTGACAATGATAGTAAGAAATGATGGACACAAAGAACGGGTGCATGAAGAAAAGGAAACCAGCTAGGGTCGACTGGCTGGTAGAGACGACTGTTTGTTGGTTTTCATTTGGTTAATTGGTCCACGGATATCACATGGGGCAAATTATCTCCATTTACCATGTCTAATATGAAATTCTTTACTCAAAAGAATCCCTCAATCTGAACATTGAGACATGAAGTTCTTTTTACTCTTTCTACATGAAGATTGGCACATTGGAACACGGAATTTTTTTTTGTTGGTGTGCATTTGTAGCCCAAGTGTTATCATGGTTAAACAAGAAACGAATACAATCCAATAACTTATTGCTTTGAGTGATGTATTGAAAAACCTTACTTGGTAAACCTCTGCACGCTCTCCGTGCAACATCCAACCTTGTTTACCAATGACCCCAATTGTCAGAGCGACAATGTAGCACAACGAAAGTTTGGAACAGAACCTAAAATTCTATAGTCAAGAAAGATTGTCGCAATCATTACCTGATTGCAACCGTCCATGGACACTATTCTGTGACCCACACCATGAGGTCGCGTCAAGCTTGATGCAAGCACGTGAAGCAAATAATGGAAATCGAATCCAAACGACCATCTTGACGAAAAATACGCTCACGAATTTTCCACCAATCTTTCTAATGGAATCTATGAATAATCAAAGATAATGAAAAAATCATAAACTCATTAAGAAACACCAATGTAGCTTCGAAAGGCGTGGTGAGCCATGACGACTTGGGCAAGGACAAAAACCACTCCGACAAAGAGGACGGTTATTCAGTTTTACAAGGCAATATTTTCCAAGCTCGCTTAAGCCTTTTCGATGCTAAGTTCGAGCATCCGCGTTACATTGGTATCGGAGCTAGGTTGACCCGCTGACATTGCCGTCGTCTCCACTCTTTCGTGACACTCCTCACACACCACAAGGAGTGGTAACTCCATCGACAAGCAGCAAGTGACCGCGTTGTGGTGCTGGTGGAATGCGGCCAAGGGGTGCCCAAACCCCACCACCTTCATGCGCGCAAACCCCACCTCCACCAACCCAACCTATTTTGTACTCTACTACTATCACAAAGGCCTACAAGACCAGCAAACTGCCACATCACCCTCTTGCTACAGCAATAAGTGAGACATAAGGGGCAAGCCATGAGCTTCCAGCTATTGTTTTTTACGGGCGTCCAATCCGGGAAGAAAAAAGGACCCGTCAGTCCCAGGTTCTCCTAGCAGAAAGGAATAGGGAGAGCAATGACTTGGCCTCTGGTCCTCCGTTTTCAGCGCCATGTTTTTGTTGGATCCGTAAAATTGACAACTATTGCTTCATGCCACTGTGTTTTGCCATTGTACCATCAGTATGTGGCTATTTTGAGAAAGAAAAAAAACTACCTTGTAATTTCCACTCTAGTCCGTAATTGTTTCCCCAACTTTCGAGTCTATGACTTGAATAACACAACTGGTGCTGAGTAGCATTGCCTGTCCTTTCCCTTTTTTTCCAAGAAAAAAAGAAAGGTGAAGGAGGTTTGGCTTGGAGCCACCTAGTTCCACCTCAAGTTTGAAGGGAGGCACACACAGTCGAATAGTGCGTCCACTACCCAGTAAATAAAAGGAGAGAGAATGAAAAGGAAGAGGAGAGAGTGGGTTGGAGGAGGTGGTTAGAGAGTGAGAGATCCAAAGCAAGGCCTTGCCACAAGGATGGCCGGCCTTGGGACCAGACTCTCCGCGGTCTTGGGGCGTGCTCCAAGCACTAGCCCCCGCCACTCCAATGAACGCACGCCCTTGGGATCCAAGGAGCGTCGCGGGACATTAGCGCCCGGTGCCCACCTCGCAAAGTCGCACCGGAAGGCAATGAAAAGAGGGGGAAGTGCTCGCCTGGCTCTTTAAGAGGCGGAGTGCCAACATCTCCTAAGCATGGAAAGCAGCGTGAGACTCCCGTTGCGGGCGCTCGGCAAGGCAATGAAAAAAATCAGTCGCTCGTCGTCGAGCTCGGTTTCGTCAACGAGGCAACACCTGCCCTGATCACTTGTGCAAATGACGAGGTGTTGAGGGCCACCAAGGGGAACCTTGTTGATGGTGACAACCTCGACAGGGTTGCGAAGGTGATGAGTACGGAGACGAATCACCTAACGTGCCTGTGGATCACATCGTAATTGAAGCGGGTCGTGAAGCTGACAACAAACTAGACGCACATGACACATCCAGCAAGAGAAGCAAGGCGGACAAGTCCATGCTGAACGAACATGAAGCAGGCGCTAACGTAGTGGAACGTGCATCCGACTGTGTGGACGACAAGGGTCATGCCCTTGTTTTGGTGGGATTGGAGTGAGCCCAACATACGATCCTGACAAGTGCATCAGCAAAACAACATGCGCTCGATAGCACCGTTTGTTGCCTGAATGTTGACAAGCAGTTCGACCACCTTCGCGCCCGCCTCCCCCCGGAGGATTTCACACTGGCCGTGAACGTCATGGGTGCGCTCGCATATGACGGCAACATTGTGCATCACGCTTTGTGAAATATTGTTCATGATACTACGGTTGAACAAGAATTTGTACAAAAAGAACCGGAAGTTGGTGCGTAAGGTAGCGGCCGCCGAACACCGTGCAAAGGTGGCCGAGCAGGTGCTTGAGGAACTCAGCGCCAAGGAAGCCAAAAACTAGCGTGCTGTGCTCAATGCAACAGTTGGTGCGATTTGTCACGCTGCCAAGGTGGAGTTGGAATAGATCTTAGTGCGTTGCGAGTGTGAAAGCGCAAAAAACAAGTGCGCAAATGTTCGTGACGTGCGTCGAGCTCCAGTCATCAATCCTACTCCTTGCCTGGAAGAGAACGTGCCTGAACCACGAGCTCGTCCAGCTCCAACTCGGGTCCAAACGGAAGGCGGGACTGGCAGCCGTGTGGTTCTTCAGCCAGTTGACTGCTATGATGGCACCTGCATCGTCAACACGTTCATGATGATTATTTAGAGGCACCTCCACCTTGCTTGAATCAGGGAAGAGGAGTGGGGCATGCAGGGTATGCTTTCCTTAAAGCCAAAGCCGTTTGAAAAGCTAACAGAGCTCTGCAAGCAGAAGCAACAACACTCGGACCCCACCTGGAAGGAGTATTACAAACTGATGCGTGAGCTGTACTCCAAGCCAGCTGACTTGCAGAAGGCAAAGAAGGAGCTTGAGAGCTGCGTGCAAGGGAGCATGTCGGTCGAGTGGTATGCCAAGGTTTTCTTCGGACTGCAAAGAAGGTCCAAGATTTCCACTTGACGGAGCAGGCTAAGATTGGCCTCTTCAAGAGTGGTTTGGCAATCCCTTAGCTACGATTCTTTTGCCTTCACGATAATGGCAAGGAGTGGAAGTCCCAGCATGCACTAACAACACGCGTGTGTGAGTTGTACAAGCAAAACTCCAGCGTGAAAGCAAGTCGGTGCGTGAGACGCCGTCAGCGCCAACGGGCAGTGCACCAATGCGTTTAGTGGAGGCAACATCTGAGCTCCCCAAGAAGTTGAATCCGACACTGTGGAGAGAACATCTCCCGCTCCTCTGTCATGTGAAGACGCTACCACCAGGTTGGACACATTGGACGCGACTATCCCCAGCGTGACCATTAGTAGTAGTAGGGACAACAACAATGCCAATGGCACGGTCATGGTGTACGCCAAGGCGGAGGGCCAAACCGCTTCCTCGGTGGTGGCCAGAACCGCATCCATGGGGGCTGTCAGCCCCAAGGTGGACAGTGTGATGGCAACAGAAATGCCCTTGCCAGCCAGGGACGCCCTCACGGGGGGAGGTGTCAAGGCCATGAATTTTCACCCATCCAGCGCTAGGGCGCACAATGTGGTTAGCGTGGATACGGACGTCCATGTGACAATAAGCAGGACTTTGACAGAGGTGCTGGGGGGCACATCCACCGTCCTCAGCATGGTTGTGAGCAGGATTTTCCCAATCCCCAGTAGCTACCGGTGGACTGCTATCTGGGGTTGCTATAAATCATGGGAATGATGAGGACATGATGTTCATGTTTCGCGATGATGATATCAAAAACTTTGATTTTTTATCGGTACAGAGTTTCTCAACAGTTTATGTGCCTTTCGTGAATCCTGATTCCCTCTTCCATGATCGCTCATATCCACTCTCATACGTGACAAAAAAAAAACCTTGAAAACCGCACAAGCTTGGTTGTAGCCACAAAACAAAGTTGGCTAGATGTGATAGAAGCTGCACACAAAGCTCATGAGATAAACTATTTGACATGTACAACATTGGCGATGCTTGTGGGTCCAGAAACAAACAAGTCTGCATTGAAAGGATGGAAATTGCTGGCCTCGATCACCAAAGGACATCGCATATGGGAACTTTTTGATGAAATGGTTGAGCTTCAAAGAAGCACTCATGATTATCGGATCTAGCACCTCAAGGACAAGCCTCCAGTGAGCCTTTTCATACAAAAGTCCAAAGCATCCATGACCATGCAAGTTGATGGAAAACTGGTAGGCGCCCTTGCACGCATCTTGGTGGATACTGGGGCAAATGACTCATTTGTGAGCGTCGTGTTTGTACGCACGTGGCAATCAAAGTACATGTCTCGCACTAGTACTGTGGTATTGTGGTCGTCGGTGATGAGAGAGAGGTGCCAGTCCTCAGCGACTGTGTGGCACGGCTCACACCACCCGGTCTTACCACCAGTGTCTGCCTCACCGTGCTTGATCTCATGGATTCGTTTGGTGTGGATCTCGAATACCTGTGGCTTGTGAATCACAAGGCACTTATGTGCTTTGACTCGAAGACATTGCAGATTAGCAGTGGAAGGAGAACGGGTACTCTGTCTCCAATAGCACAAATTCAATGACCTGAAAAGAAGACTCAATTGAGCCTCTCGGTGCTCCAAGTGAAAAGGCGACGTCGACAAGGGAGCAGCTGCTTTCTTGCAACCCTGAAGAAAATGGATGACAAGATAGAGGACAAGGTATCCCAAGGGGTCACAAACATACTCTTGGAATTCTCGGATGTTTTTGAGGCACTGTCTGATGGGCTACCACATTGACAAATGGTCGGAAATACCATTTCGTTGGAGCCCAGGGCTGTGCCTCCCCTTTGATGTGTGTATCACCTGACTCCAGCAAAACGACAAGAAGTAGAAGTCCAAATCAAGGAGGAACTCTAGAAGGGTTAGATTGAGCGGAGCTCTTTTCCCTTTGGATCACCTATCATGTTTGTGAACAAGAAAGATGGTGGCCTTAGGATGTGCGTGGACTGTTGAGCATTGAACAAAATCACTGTAGAAAACTGGTACCCGCTCCTGCCCATCGAGGATCTATTTGACCAAATTAAAGGAGCAAAAGTCTTCACGTCTCTGGATCTATTGTAGGGCTACCACCAAATCCGGATTACAGAGGAAGATGTACCCAAAATGGCATTCAAAACTCATCTCAGACACTATCAGTTTTGGGTCCTCTGCTTTGGACTGACTAACGCACCTGCGACATTCCAAGTAATGATAAAGAACATCTTCCATGAACATCTCGACAAGTTTGTCCTGATGTATCCTAGCGCCATCCTCATCTTCTCAAAGAACTAGGAAGAACACGAAAAACACCTCAAAATGGTGCTTGAGATTCTTTGCAAGAACCGCTTCTTTGCCAAGAGAAGTAAGAGAAAGTTTGTGCAGCTTGAGTTGGAGTACCCTGGCCACGTCATTAGTGGTGAGGGTTCCGGATGGACCCTTGCAAAGTGCAGGTCACGAAAGAATGGCCTCAACCCAAGAACGTGGGTCAGCTCTGCTCTTTTCTTGGACTCGCAAACTACTTCCGGCAGTTCATGAGAGGCTACTCCACGTATCTGAGCCCTCTCACTACCCTGACCCGGAAGGCGAGCACATGGGTTTGTTTAGTAGAATGCACTGAGTCTTTTGAGGTTGTAAGGGTGATGCTGATATCAGCAACGGTACTTGCACTCCCAAGTACAAAGAAGCCATGGGAGGTACGTTGTGGTGCATAACTTACACCGTCAGGAGCTGTGCTCATGCAAGTCAGCCACCCTGTTGCCTACGAGAGTCACAAACTCTTAGATGGAGAGACAAGGTACACCATTAGGGATCTGGAGCTGCAGGCAATCGTGCATGCTTTCAACGTATGGCGCTGTTATCTTGAAGGTTCCGGGGGAAAAATCACGGTGGTCATAGACCACAACCCTCTCACGTACTTTCAGACGCAACTGAACCTTTTACGACCACAGGCACAATTGAGTGAATAATTGAGTCACTTTACTTTCACCTTGCCCTACAAATCAGGACGGGCTAACGTGGCAGACCCATTGAGTCAAACTGAACACATGTGAGCCGCATGCTGAGCAATAAGGAGATCACAAACTGACACTTTGCCGCCGTTATGGCGGAGACAACACTGCACACAAAACCACTCCGCCCACCTCCACGACCATTGGTCAATGTGAACCCTTTCAAGAATTACATTCGGATGGGCTATAATTTGGACCCATGATTTGCTGAGCCGAGGAACATTGAACGTCATGGCTTCGTGGAGGCTGCCGGGTTATACTAGCATGGTAAGCAGGTGGTGGCCCCAGATGTCAACATATTGCGACAACAGATCATGTTTGAGTTTCATGACCCTCCTTCCTTGGATCATATCGGATCAAAGAAGACAGGACATGATCTGGCTCAACACTAATGGTGGCCAAGATTGAGCATGACATCAGGGAGAACTGCATGGTGTGTGATCTATGCCTTTGCAACAAGGCTTAGAACAAGGCAACCTATAGGGCTCCTCCAGCCTCTGCAGCTCCGTGACACCCCATGGGAGTCGGTGTCCATGGATTTCATCATGGGACGCCCGGAGACCAAGAAAGACCACGATGCCATCTTGTTCATTATGGACAGGGCAATAGGAATGTCCCATTTCATGCCCACAATAACCCATGTCACAGCGGAAGAGAATGCCTGGCTTTTCTAAGAAGGCGTCATCAAGTGCCACGGCTTACCCATCCGCACCATCTCCGACTGTGATCCGCACTTTGCCAGCCGGTTTTGGCTTGCATTGAAGGAACGGTTTGGAATGTGACAAAGCACATCCTCAGTGTTTCATCCCCAAATTGATGAGCAAACAAAGCGCATGAGTCGTACACTCGAGCAGATGCTCCGCATGTACATTGGCCCAACAATGGAGAGCTGGGATGACTATTTTGCTATGAACAATGCGGTCAATGAATTGACTGGTTTTATCCCATACTTCCTCAACCATGGTCGGTATCCAGTGGTACCCGCTTCAATGGTGAAGTGCGAGGGCGGCAGTGATCAGGTGCCCTCTGTCGAGGCGTTTTTCAAGCGCTTGGACGTCCTCTAGCAGGATGATAAGGCCCATTTCTATGCGGCTTGACAGCGCCAGAAGGCCTATGCTGACAAGAGACGAAAAATTCTCCATCGGGGATCGTGTGCTTTTAAGCATACGGAATTTACGGCTAAAAACGCCGGGTGTACAAAAGATGTTGCCGAAATGGGTGGGACCCTTCACGGTTACACATAAGTTAGGACACGTGGCCTATCGGTTGGCCCTCCCACCAGCCATGCGCATCCATGATACCTTTCATGTTAGTCTCCTTCACCCTACACAGCAAAGGAGTTTGTTCAGGCACCCCCTCTTGCTGTCCTTGCTCTGGAAGGTGAGTGTGAGATGTGCCGCATCCTCCAACACTGTGAGCGTAACTTGCACGCACGAGTACCTCATTCACTGGGGCAGTTGTAGACCTGACTACAACACTTGGGAGCCAGAGTCGTGAGTGCCAACTGCGGCAATTGTGGAGTACTCGGGGGAAGTGGCTGCCCGTCGGAACTAGTGCGCCCTCGAGGGTACCACCCCGGCACAAGTCTCCTTGAGAGGATAACGGCACTGGCCCTTGGCTGATCTTTGGCTTACTCCCAAAAGCATGTCACGGGGACGCCTGGGCACCTGTCGCGGGGTCGCTACATGTAAAGGGGGAGGAAGCGTGGCCACTGTTTCTTCTTTGAAAGCTGAACAATCTCTGAATTTTGAAATGTGCCAAATCATGATGTTATTCTCTCCATGGGATGGCGCTTTTATCATCAATGATAGATGGCCGCGTGCAAACCACCTCTTCACAAAAGATAAAACCGAATTGAGGACAATTTGTAGCTCAAGGGGGAGGAATGTAACACAACAAATTTTTGAAACAGAACATAAAAGTTTACAGTCAAGGAAGACTGTCGCAATCATTACCTGATTGCAACAGTCCATAGACACTGTTCTGCGACCGACACCATGAAGTCACGTCAAGCTTGACACAAGTGCGTGAAGCAAATAGTTGGAATTGAATCCAAACGGCCATCTTGAAGGAGTTTACGGTCACAAAGTTTCCATTGTTCTTTTCAACGGATTATGAAAATGATTACAAATAACAAAAAAATCAAAACTATATAAAGAAACAACAACGTAGCTTTGAAAGGCATGGCACGACATGACAACTCGGGCAAGGGAAATGCAATTCTGACGAGGACAGTCATTCAGTTTCACAACGCAAACGTTTCCGAGCTCGCCTAAGCCTTTTCGACGCTAAGTTCAAACATTTGCATCACAAACTACTTGAAAAAGGGATCATCCAGTCCAGCAGACTCGTTTTGTTTGTTTTGTTTGTTTTGTTTGTAAACCTTGATCAAACCCTATCCCAAGTATCATGCAAGGTTGAGGGTGTTGTGATGTGAGTCGTCCCCATCTCTTTCTAGAGCTTACTGTAACCACTCGGCCGTGTCAATGCTCATGCAGATCCTAGATGTGGTCCCTGCTGGCGCTGGAGCACCGACAAGTGGTGGCTCTACCCACACGTAGCTGCGAGAAATCTGCCACGATGCGAGGGAAGGTGATAACCCTCCTTGCAACGTCTAATGTGAGAGAGCACACTGTTTGGGAGAGAACGTGATAAACATCGCTGGACTTGGTCAAGAGACAGCAAAGAACTGCTTGATTTGTGTGAAGTTGCAAGTGGAATGAGGGAGTTGAGGGGATATTCCCCATTGCACTACAACGACGTACGTGTGTAATAAGGATCGTCGCAGGTGTAAAAAAAATCAGAAAGAGCTCCTAGTGCTAGAAAGGCACGATACAGAACCTAGTGCAAACCCGGATATAGTACGGGCTGCTCAGTTGCCTGAATGGAAAACCAAAAGAAGTAGTAGAAGAAAACAACAAACCCCACACAGCTGAATCATGAAAACGTTACGCTGTGTTCCGTCAAGAAAAGGCTCCGGGTGATGGGCCACCGAGATTATCCTCGTGAGCATGGGAAGGCATGAGAGGTGAACCAGAACCAGTCGGAGCAGCTGGGAAGCCGATTGTGTGCCTGCATGGGAGTACGACGTCAAGTCCAGAAGCCACCGAGACTGACACAACACCCCCCCATGGCCCATAGATGCCAGACGCCACAACGCAGCAAGGGACAGAAGCACAAGAGGCAGCCTCACGACATGAGAAACACGGAGCACCGAGAGGGCGAATAGAGGAGGGCTGCAAGAGAGCTGTCACATCAGCCAGGATCAACACGCAGGGTCTGCACGCCTACAGTATGCACAGCCACTTTCAACTTCCTGCTGCAGAGCGCTTTTGTGAGAAATTCTCCTCATTGCCGCCGCGTGTCAACCCCAATCAAACGCACATCGCCACATGCAATGCACTTGTGCACAAAACGATGCTCGATGTTGATGTGCTTAGTACATGTCTAATGCATGCCATTGTGTTCAGTGATGCGGCGTGTGCTTTTGTTGCTGTAGTGAAGTGTGATGCAGCAGGTGGAGTGGCAAAGCTAGTACATGAGACGACACAACCAGGTGCTCTTGCAGATTCCCACACCCAATGCAATGTACTTAGCCTTGGTAGAGCTATATGCGACGGAATCCTGCTTCCCAATTTTCCATGAGACGACGGTGCCGCCAATCAGTTAGATGTACCTAAAGCAACTGCATGCATTGCAATCCTGTGCCAAGTCACTGTCCATGTATCCATCAACTACCACGGAGGATTGTGCGTGAAAGCAAAGCCCCAAGAGAGGAGTGCAGGATGTACTACACAATGTGCGGTGCGCCCCCAAGATGGAGGCGATGTGGACATGGAGAGAACTGTCATAGGAAGTTGACTGCGAAGGCAACGTCAGCATGCGTAGTGGTACCAAGGGACATGAGTGAGCTGATGACTGAAAGGTTTGTCATGACGTCAAGGGACTCCCCCAACCTTGCTGGGTGGACAGACTTCAGCAGTCTTTTCCAAGCAGGCATCATAAGCATATAAGCATGGAGAACACTGGCCACAAGGTCTGCAAAATTCTCTCCAACTGTGCGGATGTACCTTGCCTCATGCACGTTAAGCACACGCCGATGGCGGTTGCGCTCAATGTCCATGCCCACAAAGACGCGGACGAGACCAATATCCTTCATCTTCTACCCATAATGGAGGAGTGCCTTCACAGCCTAGATAGCCTGCGGATCTAGTGAGGCAATCAACAAGTCATCCACGTAGACCAGAATGGCTACTAAGGATGCAGACGGAGCTTCACAAAGAGAGCAGAGTCGATTGGGTTGCGATGGTAGCCACCACATTCAAGGGTGGCAGAGATCTCATGGTTCCAGCATCACGAAGACTGCTTGAGCCAATACATAGCCGTGCGGAGGCGCAAAAATATCCTGGTGCCGTCGAAGCTTGGGGGCTGCTTGAGGTAGATTTCCTCATTGAGGTGGTCGTGATGAAGAGCATTGTTCATGTCCATCTGGTGAAGCTCCCAGTCATGCTGGGCCACATGAGTCAGGAGCACCTTGGTCGCGGTGTACTTCCCCACGGGGCTGAAGGTGATATCAGAGTTCACGCCGGGCACTTGGGAGAATCCCTTGGCCGTGAGCCAGGCCTTATTGTGTTCAATGGAGCCACCAAGCTTCCACTTGTGATGGTAAACCCAGTAGAAAACGATGGCCTTACAGCCTGGTGGGTGCCGTAAACGCTCATATACACCATGTGCCTTGATAGCGTCTAGCTCTTTGCATATGAATTGCTCCCAAAGGGCCGCATCCGGAGTGGAGCGGGCCCAACGCAAACTGTCAGCCTCAGCCAAGAGTGTGGAGTAACCACCGGGGACAAGGGCCGATGCAACCGTGGTGCTGTGCATAGATGAGCCAGAATCAGGAGCAATGATAGCACGGTCAACCATAGTGGTCGCTAGCCCAAGGACATCAAGACTAGTACCGGCGGCAAGTTGGATTGGGACAGGGACATCCAGTTGCACAGGAGGATGAGTAGACTGCGTTGAAACAATGGAGGAACGCAAGGGTCGAAGACGACCGCTAGGGGCCCAACTGAAGGGAGGACACGCGGGCAACATGACCGGCGCAACCGGGTCGGATGCAAAAGGGAGTTGCACAAATGCAAGCTGCGACACAAGGACAACGGGTGCTGACATCGGAGAGGACGTATGAGATGCTGCGGGTGAGGATACAGACGCAAGAGAGCGAGAAGCTTGAGGACCAACAGCAGATGCAGGTGACGACAAAGTGGAGGACACAGATGCGGTAGACGGGGAGGTGGCAGAGGCGTCTGGAGATAGTGACAGAGGCGATGAGATATCGAGGGAGGTTGCAGGAAGAAATGTAGACGGTGACGCCGGTGGAGCCGTAGATGTAATAGGGAGGGATACAGAGAATGAAGACATGGATACAAAGGGTATAGCAGGAGTCGCAGGCAGATAGGGAGAGCATGCACCACCGAAGGGTAAGACTGCAGGACCACCTCCTCCAGCACGAGAAAAAGGGGCAAGCGACGGAACATAGTGAACCATATCGCGAGAGAAGGTCCTCTCAAAGAAGAGAGCATCACGAGAATCAATGATCGCAGTGCTGGTAAAGTTCCAGTCATGCCAGACTTTGGACTGGGAGGACACACCCCAAAAGGGACAAAGATGGTCCCGAGGGGACAGCTTTCCATCATGCTTGTCATTAGGAAGCCAGACACAGGTAATGCTGCCCCACACCTGAGCGAGGCAAGGATCCCCATGACGACCATGCCAGCGCTCGAAGGGGATGACATGGCATGGCAACGGACCTTGAGGAACACGGTCCCATATCAATGTCATGTATGCCATAGCCTCAAACCTGAATAAGGGAGAGACAAGAATCGGTGAGGAGGGTGCGAACACCATCAATGAGGGTGCAATTCCAACGCTGAGACACACCATTCTGTTGTGATTTGTAGGGAGCAGAGGTTTCCAAGAGGTCACCTTAAGACTCAATAAAGTGGGTGGTAGGACCAATGAACTCACCGCCACCATCAGAATGAAAGACTTGTAGCTTGCGTTGGCAAGGAAGTTCTGTCTGGACGAGCCAGGACTCAGTCCTGGGGCCAACGTTGCTCTTCTGACAAAGAGCAAAGACTGAGCAAAAGCAGGAGAAATCATCGGTAAGACAAAACATGTATCGCCGACCACAACTGGCAAGAAAACTCATCAGGGAGGGGACCCATGACATCGCCATGAACAAGAGCAAGCAAAGCACGCGTATCAGAGGAAGGGAAGGGAGAGCGATGCATCTTTCCATGTGAGTTGTCAAGACAATTAGTGGGACAGGGGACAGGGAAGGAAGCGGCATGTAGGCTGAGAGCCGGTTGCATCCGGAGCATGCTGGCAATGGCGGATGTATGCACGTAGCCAAGACGGTGATGGAGCAGGCCAATGTGCTCAGGATAGAGAGAGGGCGCAACACGGACGTGGGCAGCGGCATCGGTGGATGGGCTGTGCGCAAACAGAGACATGCGGTACAAATCTTCACAGCAGACACCACAAAGCACGGAACTGTGAGACGGCTGCCAAAAAAACAGATTGACGCCATGAGGCACGACAAAGTCCATGCCTTGGTCATCAAGGGCGAAGATTGACAACAGAATGACCTCTAGTGCAGGCACGAAGAGCACATTGGATAAGAAATGGTCCACCACCGGACCATCAAAACAGACGACACCAATACCTTGGACAGGTAGCATTTAACCTAATCCAGTACGCACAAAACAAATGTTACCAACAGGAACCAACAGCACAAACGCAAGACGGGACAAAGTCCATGTGATGTGTTGCTCCCAAATCAATGATCCAGGAACCGTGCGACACACAAGCGGACGAGGAGACGTGGCATGGCGCGACACTGTCAGCAGAGGCAGAAGAGGAAGGCGCATGGGCGGAAACAACAGCCAAAAGCCACGGGAGTGTAACATGCTCCCAGACCTCGATCCAAGTGTCATCAGTAAGATTCCCACCCACAGACACGCCCCGAAGGGCTCCATCCAACTGACACGAGTGACCTCCGGACTCAACGACCAAACTCACACCATAGAGGGCATGAGGAGGCCGAGTGTGAGGGTGCACCAAGGAAAGAGCAAGGATGGGATCAAGAGCAGTGACGAGCGAGTCCGCATGCCAAGGATGGGGTCCAGGATGGAGGCCCGGAGGTGAAGAAGACAGAGACGCCAGTGCGTGTGAATCCATGACGGAGGCAAGTAGGACGCCGAGGGTGGCCCGTAGCAGGAGGGAACCCAGTGGGTTGGAGTCCGCGCCAGGCCGGGTGGGGTCATCACGGGTGATGCCATGATGGTGGCATGTGCACTGGGAGAGGTAATGCGGTGGTGTCCATTAAACAGCCACTGCGAGAAACAGCCGTTAATGAAGAGGCTGGTGCTGCGTGAGAGGGAAGGACGGTAGAACCCACCACAATCAGACAAGGCTGGACAGAAAGGGTTCTCTTGAGGAACCGAGACAGAACCTCGAGAGCCCGGGTCTCGACCCAAGTTTATGCACAAACAAAAGAGGGTCTTCCCAGGCACCGGGACAGCACCTCAGGCACTGGGGTCTTGGCAAAGTTAGAGTGATGAAAAAGAATAAAGAAAAAAATACAAGAAGACAATAAGTGAAAGGACCTGGGTAACAAGGAAATGAATGAGCCCAACCGGGTTGGGGCATTCGTGTGCACGGAAAAATAATACAAAACAAAGAAGAAAAAGAAAAAATGAAGGCTTAGTTCGGCCCAGGAGAGCGGCAGGAGTGCCGATGGGTGACCTCTCCGACCGGGAGGTCGAATCGGTAGACGCGCCCTGTCGGGATTGCCCGCCGGATGTGTGAACCAGCGGACAAAGCAGGCCAACAGCTGGGAAACTGTGACGCAGCTTCTCGACTACTGGGCGGCTATATCTACGAAGGTTGTGACTATGCGCAGTGCCATTTGCACATGCGGCTGCTGCTACGCACAAGCGCGGTTGCTGGTGCCACTGCTACTACACGACAGCTGTTGCTGCCGTGTCTGAATGTGGCTGCCGCTATGGTTATACATGGCCACAAGCGGCATTGGCGGCGCATGGAGATGCTGCTGCAAAGGATGCTGATGCGGCTGCCATAGCCTAGCAGCCAAATGCAGCTGCAGTCACAGCAGCTATTGCGACTGCCGCGGTTGCTACTATGATATTCAAACGCGGCTGTTGCTGTGGCTGAAATGTGGAGTGCATGGCTGCCGACCGGGAGGATGGCAGCAACAGCTTAAGGTGCCCCTATTGCTGCCGCTGCTGCCACCATTGCCACAACACCAGAAGGCTCACAGTGGAGGTCAATGTGGCTGTTGTAGCTGCTGCTATGGCAAATAATGCCACTGCTGCGGCTGCTGGTCGTCGCCGCCAAGACGGCGCAGACGGATGTCAATGTGGCAGCTGAGAACGCTGCAGTGGTGCCGCCGCCGCCGTCACTGCGGCGGATTAATGCAAAGGATGCTGCTGCTGCTACAATTCAGGTACGGTTGTGGCGGTCGCGAGCGTCGACACCGCCGAACGTTGCCGCCAAGATGGCAACCGTGATGTGGAAAGCCGCTGAAATGCTTTGGCAGCGTTCTGCCTCCGGCACTACAAGAGATCCACGTGACATGAGCCCTCAGCTCGGGACCTCCATGTTGCCCGGACTTGTTTGCCCCACCCAGCCCAGCCCAGCCCAGAGATCTCTACTGCTGCTGCTACGTGCTGTATGGTGGAGCACGAGGGTGGTTGTCTCTTGACGGCTCTGATACCATGAGGGAAGGAGATAACCCTCCTAGTGACATCTAATGTGAGCGAGTACGTTGTTTGGGAGAGAACATGACGGATAGTGCTAGACTTTGCCAAGTGACGCCAAAGAACTTCTTGAGAGAATGTGCGAAGTTGCAAGCGGAATGAGCAAGTGGAGGGGATATCCCCCACCACACTACGGCGATACACGCATGCAACAAGCATCGTTGCAGGTGTCACAAAAAGCAAGAATAGCTCCTAGTGCCAGAAAGGCCCCACATAGAACCTAGTGCAAACACGGGCATGGTACGGGCTGCATGATTGCCCGAATGAAAAAATCGCAAGAAGTGGTGGAAGCAGAACAGCAAACCTTCCACAATTGAATCATGAAAAAGTAATGCTGTGTGTGGCCGAGAAAAGTCCCCGGATGATCAGCCACCGGAAAAATCCTGGTGAGCATGGAAAGGCATGAGAGGTGAGACGGAACCTGTCGGAGAAGCTGAGAAGCCTATCGTTTGCCTGCATGAGAGTGCGATGTCAAGTCTAGAGGCCACCGAGACGGACACAACAACACCGGGTACTTGCTTGGGTGCTGTGTGTTTTTTCTACAGTCGCTAGAGTCTTCTTGGTGGACTGTGTATTGAGCTTGATTTACATGCTTGCATTGTGTGTCATAGGGTCCAGCTTGAGATTCTACATCTTTAGGTTTGGACGGTGTTGCATTTGGATGCCTTTGTGTAGAGGTACGGCAGTGGTTTTGGGCCGGTTTTCAGAAAAACTGACACTGTCGCGTGCGTCATCCGCCGTGTGCTGTGGCGAGTATTTATGCTGTGTCCTTGTCCGTTGTCATTCCTCTCCGCCTTGCTAGGCTATCGGATCTTGTGAGAATTTGCGCACGTCCTGAGCCTAACTTTGCTGTTTCGTACACCAGCTTGCTTGGTTGTGTGGCGGCTGGCTGGACTGTGTCCCCATGTCAGCAGCAGCAAGGCTAGAAAGCTTCCAAGCAGTTTCTCAAAGGGATTCATTTTTGCGTGTGCACATGCTTTCAATGCATGGGGAGTCTCAGGCCCCCCATGCCAACGATATGCAAACCCATCCCCAAAAAAGTAATTAAAAAAAAAACCCTTAGAAGGGGGGTTGGTGATTTTTCCCTATGGTAGCTGACTTCAACATTCTGAAGGGACATTCATGGGTAATTGCGTTGACGCAAAAACTGGGTGGAGAACATGTTCAGAGGTAAACTTGAGGTTGTCTGTAACTAAAGTTTCATAACATGGACACTATTGCAAAATGATTTCATACTATGGATAAGCATGTAACATAATTCGATGTTATGGACGGTTTGCATAGATCTGGACAAACAGAAAATTGTCCTTTCCACAATGGTCGGTAGAAATGTTGTATATTGTATCAATGTTTAAACGCCATTCATTTAGCGGCATTGACTTCTCGATAGCGCTAGACTTTTGTAAAGATGCACCTTGTTGTTTTCAAAACCCCCAAACTTCTCAGTGGAGTTTCTCAAAGAGACCACCCACGATGCCGCATCACATGCAGCAATCAAATCAGGCGCACAAGCCCTACATGTGCGTCATTTTGTTTCATGCTATTGTATACATGTGCTGTACACATTCAACACTTCATCGGAATACACTTAATGATAAATAAATGTCATGCAAATGTCCCATGCTCAAATCATCCTCTTCTTTGCATTCCATCCATATGAACCATCCACGTTCCACTCGGTGTAACACTTGAATATCAGCGTGCAGTTGCGCTGAAGGGGTATTTGAATCAATTACTACAATGTGAAAACCTCGCACAGATCATAAACACATGTGTATCATCTAGAAGATTGCAAAATTCACAAGAACGATGGCAAACAAAGCAGGCGCATCCAGTGAAGAGCAGTAGTAACCAAAAAAAACTCCGTTGGTGGAGGATCAACAAAATGCACGCGACGATGCTCTCCAAGAAAACCAGGCAATGGCGGCAACCTTTGCGAAGGCTGGAACAATACCAACAAATTAGACGGCCAACCTGGCGAATGACCTCGTGGGCTTGGTGGAAAGTGAAAATTGACACCGTTGCTATTGGGGTACTAATGAACAATAAGGAAATTGACATCACGGCCTTGCTTTTGCATGCCACCATGTTGAGTTGGTGGGTTGAACTAAAGAGCATCCAACAAGACTAGCAAAGCTTGATCAACCGCTCTCACGCCCACTCTCACATCATCGACCATAGGCGTTCTACCTCTCAAGCACATCAATGCAACATGGCAGAACTCACTGACTCCACCAGAAATTTGGGTGGAATTCACGTGCGCCATGCTCCCATGCTTTGGGTTGATAAAGAAGAAGTCAGAGGCAAGGTACAATGCTTGCATCAGCAGACCAATGTGATAGGGTACACATGGTGTTTTTGCGAAATCATCACTAACAGTGACCTCAACCCTGAAGAAATCCGCTTCTACTACAACGGCCTTGACCTCGGCATCCGGTGAGCAATGACAGCATCTTACATCCAAGATGACCTTTCCAAGGACGATAGCAACAGCTGATGACATCGACAGCACCAACTACTATGCTTGGTTGCAAGAATCCAATGACTTACGACCCATGGGCCATAATCCATGTCATGGCGTCGGAGTTCATAGAGACAGAATCCTCATCTTCGGTGGAGATCGAGGCCGTTGATCAACACAATCAACGGTTGTGTTAGAATTGTGGAATTTGGGTCACATCTCATGTGATTGTTGAAAGCAGCATCAATAGACCAAAGGGGAGGTCAAAGATGAAAATAATGAGGAGACAAGAAATGGAAAGGGCAAGAGTGGACGAAGAACCTCTTTTCCGGTCAGAACAATATGTGCCAAATGATCATTCAACTAGACAGCTCACATTGCTAGAGACAAGGGATCCTGATATCATAAACTTTGACGAAGGCTACGACGACAACCAATCAATGACACTGCTATGAGTACCATTGAGGGACAGTAAAAGTTGAATAAAAATGCCGGCACTTCTTGATGGATGAGCTTCTCATAGCCTTCTCAGCAACGATGTAACCCAGAAGCTGAGTTTTCACAATAAACCAGGTGTATTTGAAAGAAAAACTACTGACAGAAGCCTATATATCCGTTGAATCCATAAACTACTCTGGTTATAAGTCAGAGATGTGTACGAGGTAATGGTCTGGAGGACATACCTAGTGAGCGACTACAAAACCATCCTTGGGCGATGAATTCGTGTATGTGAACATTTTATGGGTAGACTGGAACAGCGGAGTAATCTGCATTAAAACTGATGGCAAGAAACAGCACATACCTTTGATCAAGCAATGCGCGACAAAACAACGATTACGGGAAGCAGCTCAGGAGGAAGCAGAGAAGGAGGTTGCATGATTTAGTAAATGATGCACGCAACCAATGCTTCCAGACGTGGCCAAGCGGCACTTGCAACCTGGAGCACAAGTGTGGCTAGTCCTCATGGAGACATGATTGAGATATGAGAGAAACAAAAACAAAAGCATTGTCCACATCAACCTTGACACAGAAAACATTTCGAACCATCCCAAAGGAGTTTGCACCCCTTGTTGAGGAGTTTGAAGGCATTTCCCCCAAGGGACTGGTTTGAGAGCGACCTCTGCAATAAAGCATTGATCATTGGATATAAATGAAGCTGTAAAGCAGATCGATGATCAATTGGACCCATCGGGTGAGCAACCACAAACTGACTGAGATAAAAAACTGTTTGGGTGAGGAACCCGGTCAGGGGTTCATCAAACCATTCATATCATCCTATAACGGACCTGTACTTTTTTTTTTTTTAAATAAAGATGGGGATATGTGGATGTGTTTAGATTATGAAGTGTTGGAAAACATCACCACAAGATGAGCAGATGAGGTTTTTTTTAATGAATCTGCAGGTCAAGAATTTTCACCAAAATTGACCTACCACATGCTATGGCTTCCAGACCAGACAGTGGAACAAGGCGATGCACATTGCTCTGCTTGTCAATGACAAAAGTGGTTCACAAATGGTATGGATACGTGCATGAAATGGCTTTTTATGACATCTCTTGGGTCTTTAGATTTATTGCATCATGTTGAGAGTCGTTATTCATGTCATCATCTTCAATAGATGAATTATGGATGGCATGGTGTGCAATCATGTGCAAATGGGAGTGAATATTGTATACCTACAACAAGAACAACTCACTTCGCTCAACGCAGTCTGAAATCATGATGCAACACATGTACCATTACGGGTTACAATATTCCTAGACAAAAAAGATGTTGATGGTCATGATCGCTTGAACAATTCTATGCAATTAGTATGGAATGAATAGATTCCCACTCAAATAATGGTGTGGCTGGTTCAACAAGGATTCACCCTTCAAAACCACAGGGTGGGTCTAGCCACTCAGGATCCTCAATGTACTACAATACCACATGCCATGGACTCTAGACAGGATACTAGAACAAGAGAATACACATTGCTATGATTTTCAACAACAAAAGTGGTTCACAACTGTTATGCATGCGTACATCGATTGATTTGCCATGATACCTGTTGGGTCTTCAGATCTGTCGCTTCATGTTGAAACCTTTTGCTTATGTCGCTATCATCAATAGATGAATTACGTCTGGTGTGGTATGCAATGATGTGCAAATGGGAGTGAATGATGTATACCTACCACAAGAATGACTCAATTCATTTGATGTTATCTGACACCAGGATGCATCACTTGTACCATGACAAGTTATGACATGCCTAGATAGCAAAAACGTCAACGGCCATCAATGCTTGAACAATGTTGTGGACTGAACAAAACCCCAGTTCAACCACGAAGCGGTTGGTTATTCAAGGTTCACCCTTTCGAGCCGCGAGGTGGCTCTGGCCAGTCAAGATTGCCAATGTACCCCAGCACCACATGGTAAAAACTCCAGACAGGATATTGGAAAAAGACAACACACATCGATCTGCTTGTCAATAACAACAATGGTTCACACATAGTATGCATGCATTCATGGAATGAATTTTGATGATGTTTCTTGGGCATTAAGATCCATCGCATCATGTTGACAGTTGTTTTTCATGTCGGCATTATCAATAGATTAATTATGACTGGTCTTGTGTGCAATGTTGTACAAATGGGAGTGAAGGAAGTATGCCTATAACAAGAGGAAATCACTTCACTCGACATAATCCAACACCATGATGCATCACTTTTACTACAACGTGTTACAATATGGCTAGACAACATAAGACGTCGACGGCCATCTATGCTTGAAAAATGCTATGCAACTAGTGTGGAATGAACAGACACCCACTTAGACCACGACGTGGCTGGCTTTTCAAAGGTTCACCCTTCCGAAGTGCAGTGTGGTCCTAGCCAGTCAGGATTCCCAACGTACCCCAACACAAGTAGATATGGTATTTAGACAGGAAACTAGAGTAAGACAACACACATTGCCATAATTGTCAGTGAAAAAAGTGGTTCACAAATGGTATGCATGCATGCATGGAATAACTTGCCAGGAGATGGGTTGTGTCTTCAGATCTGTTGCATCACGTTGAACGTCTTTGTTCATGTCGACATTGTCAATAGGTCAATTCTGGCTGGTGTGGTGTGCACTGATGTTTATGGGGTCTTCACATCTGTCGCATCATGTCAAAACTTGCTGTTTATGTTGGCATTGTCATTGTTTTGTATGTGACAACATTTCCATCATGGTGTGACAATTGTGTACAGTTGAATGTGAACAGAGACAGTGCAATGTCATTCCTTAATACAGTATAAGTATACATGTGGGTCTTGTTGGCATCTCAATTCTATGTTGGCATCATGGTGTTATTGGGAACTACAGGTCCTCAGTATCCATCATGTGGAGTGATTTCCGTCGAAATTTCATGTACTTGAAAATGGTCAGGTGTATAAACGCGTCATTGTTTTCATCTACAGTTCATGCGTTGTCTTCCTAAAAAGGTTGTCCAGATGAATACTTCAAAGGAGATTTCATACACTCTTAAAATGATGTTGATAGGTTTTGATTTGAGAGTCATCCTCATTTTTTGGGCCAACTTACACCGTACAACGGACATGATGCCAGTGAATTTCGGAAACAGTTGAACGTTTCACAGTTTCATTGTGCACAATAGATGTATGCTTTGATGTTGTACATTTGTACTTACACTTTTTGAGAGTGTTGGGATTCTAGAGTATGGGGGTCGAATTGTCAAGAGGAATCTTGAAAGGGGTGTTATGCGTCACTGTAGACGTAGAACAAAACATTAGACATGTACAACATTGATTCCAAGGATGATCAAAAGGCTGGTATGTATGAAATACATACCAGCCTTATCTGCTCGCACTAGAGAGCACACTTGAAGTAGCTCATAGGCTTGGTCTGCTCTTCCAAAATTCACTTGTATCAATGGCATGAACAACATGAAAATGACTGCGGGATCTTCAATAACGCATCATGTTTCACAGCCAAAAACATTTAACAACCTGTTCTTGTGTAGAAACAATAATGTCAAGCTCCTTTGTTATTTTAGCCTTCATCATCTGATGATTACTTCCTTAAAAGAGAGACATCTGGGCTTTGTTGACCTGTCGCCATTGCCCTTTCTGGCTGCTCCTCTGCAACATGGATAGGTACAGCCAGAGGGACAGATATAGCGTCATAATTTTCAACAATGATTTGTTTCATTCTCCACATAATGCCATGCATCACACCGCTACAATGCTTCACTTACAGCATGGAGGGTCACCATCAGCACTCCTTGATCTGAGTCCAGCCTCCCATGTTTGCTTCATCCATAGAAATTGTTGCACCTGTCAAAGAAGATCTCGTGTGTACACGTGCTACATTCTCCATGGTACCTTGGCACTTTATCACCTTGTCATGAAAAGGTTTGTCACTTTGGTCATGTGGACGTTCAAAGTGCTCATGGAGCTGTGTCTGAGGAGAATCCATGTGTAGTCAAAGCCTACATGGTATAGGTGTGTAACAATGTTTCAATTCAGAAATTCATATGTTTTTTACATGGATGTTGGAGCTCAAACTTACTTTGAAATCCCATGCATCAAATGTGGCTGATTCCTGTCGACTCCCTTTCGCAGCTTGGTGGTCAGAAACTGGTCGGTGATTTCATGGATTGTTGAACTGAAGGAGGGGAAAAAAAGTAAAAACTAAGACATTCATGTGAACGTTAAGTGGAGTATAGTTCATGTATACAGATAAATTGTTTATCTACCCTCATCCATGCTGTTTGTCATGGCATTGCTGGCCACAACCTTGTTGTTGTTCGTGTATTGTTGTAACTGAGTCATTGTTTGTCCTAATTTCTGTCCCAGAAGATCTTTTTCATCTCCACAAGTTAAGGATTTTTTTTTTTGTGCCTGCAGATGATTTTGCTACATCAACCATTCCAATGGCTAATCCAAGCTACAAGACGTCATAACACATGCATTATGTTAGTCTGGAGACAACTCATTGACACTGAAATGTATGCATTTCTTTCATGTTGGAGACCAACTCTGTGGTATGAAGTGCCTCAGGGATAGGCGTATGATGTTGTTGTTAAAGAGGACCTGTAGAACTTCGTCTACTTTTCCATCCATAGTATGAACTTGAGTGGCATAGGATTGGCCCCTTGTCCAGCTTGAAGTGTAGTCTTGACCAAGGGTCGAGTACCTGAATGCAGTAATAGATGTTAGTAGAGAGAAATCTTTGCCATAACTTCTACCATGCATGTTGATGTATGTCGCATATTGGTCTCTTGTTGTTCATGAAATCGTGTCATAAATGTTGTAAAAGGACTACCTCTTCCAACTGTGAACAAACGCTTCTACAAACTGTTTCATTCATTGTCGGATAGATCCCCCTGAAGTATGTACAGTGGGATTTGATGTTGATGACCTTACCACAGCGATGCAAAAGAAAGCCTCAAGGATCAATCTGGGTGTTTTCTCCTAAGGGTACGTACATTGATGAACATGGAATGCAGATGGTAGATTTGGAATATGTTCTGAAGGCCGTTGACTGTTGTCAGCCATGAATACAAGATAGAACAACTTCTGGATTGATATCATATAGAGCAATGGCATGCCAAGTATGCACATTCAGGACAATTACTCAGGTATTCCCTGTTTTCTATAATTAGTGATGGATGAACTGTCATAAGAAAGAATGATATTGTATGGAAGACATTGAAATAATGCTAACATACAATCGTAGCTTTGAGTCTGTGGGAGATATGGACAATAAAAGATGAAAAAAAGCCTAAATTTAGACGTAACATGTTTAGGAATAGAGTTTTCTTGACATGCGCTGTCCCAGGTCTGATTGAGTCAAGTATAATGCCAATGTATGAGCCATAGTATTTCATTTCTTTACAGTGATGATAACGGAAAATTAGGTTGAGAAGTAGGTGTCTTGTACGTCTACACGTATGGACATGTCACTAAAATTATTCCGTACATGATCCATGGTAGATCCACTTTTATGCATAGCTGAAGCTACGTGCATTTTAAATTTGAGCTCAATAAGAAACGGCAAGTTTGTACCAATTTCAATATTTACATCACCAACTGTAGTATGTGCACATGTGTGTAGAAACTGGAAAAAACTTCATAGGTGATGAGTTAGGAGAATGATAGAAAGAATACATCATTACAAAATATGAGGGGCAGTAATTTGCCACCATTTCATGGCTTCAAAACCATCCCCATTGTGGTGTTCCACAACGATGCCAGCTGTTGTTGCTATGAGAAAACCACCTAAAATACTCTTCTAATGTTATTCATTCATTCTGCGATGATGTGAAAGGGTACATGGGTTGTGTATGTCATGGTGGGTCTCAGATGAGGTGATGAGATAAGTGCATTATAGTTCAGTTTCACAAATGATGTTTCTTGCATGAGTTTGCAAACTTTGGATGTTCTAGTAGCAAGTTTTGAAAACATTGTGCGTACATAGTGAATATTGTGTTGGGATATAACACACCACCATCTGTCCACATAATCGTTCGACCTCGGCAACAAATTTTGCTGAAACTTTAATCTTATGTTTTTCATAATGAATGCTATGTGTACAACATGTGTAAGAAAAATGACTAAGAGCAACGTGTTACATGCACTCTGGTTGGAAACGTGACAAGTCAACAACGGATTATCCAATAAGACCACACCCTTGTGCCTTGTGAAGTGTTACTGCATTCGAATGTGGAAATTTTATGCGTGGCATCTCCATTCCATCATTGTCTTTCACCGTGAAGGTTTTCTGGGTTCATTTTATTGATGTTCTTTTGTGTTGGAATATTCAAACTATAATGAGTTTACATTATCTTTTACGTTGTTTTTCACCAACCAACTTGTTTGGAAAACACAACTAGAATGTTATCACTTCATTCTTTATGAGTGATGCCTGGCAAAAAAATCCTCTTGCACCATTCACCAAACCATTGGTAGTGTCCATATTTACAAATTATTCAAACACAACATCCAAAACACAGATTTGGTTTAATAAGAAGTAATCACAAGAATGAAAGGCCAACTTGAAAATCACAACGACATTCATGTCATCAAGGTCAATGGCTCCTATGCACTCACCTTCTGACTGTGAGATAGTGGATTTCTAACCTTCTTGATGAATGTCTGAATTCCTTACCATCTTGTTCTCTCAACACATCTATCATCGATCTCAACGTTCAGCTAATAAACGTTCTTTCCTTTACATATGTTCTAAACAATGTAGCTTGCCACCACGTATGGATGTGTACAGATCTGTATGTTCATATCTGCCTGCTAAATTTTCAAGGCACTGTAGTTGAAAAGGTTCACATTTTGGTTTTTTTTCCTTTCCCCGGTTGTATATAGGTGCTTCCTTCTCCAAGGATGAACAAACAGACAAAATGCATTGGGCATTCTGACCACGGAGCCTTGATTTGATGTGCAGTTCAATTAAGAAACCTGTTCTGATGACGTGAAAACATTTGGACCATGCTGCCCAATCCGACTGACCAGGGGGCATGGTTGGCCAATCTCGACAACCTCAGGGTCCATCGGCAGTCTGTGGTCTATAAAAGGCACAATTCGGCAACATCACAAGCCAACGTCCGTCCCTGAATGCCGCTGGGCAGTGAGTATCTCACAAATCTCATCAAACTTATCATTTCAAGTATCTCTAAACATACTAACAAAACAATTGCATTGATATGACAGGTCCGGCTGTTCTCTCATTGGGTACTCTTTAGGATTTAAAGAATGGGTTCACGTCACATATAGCCAGTTTTCGGAACTATATAACTGAGATACCATCGTCACGCACAAAACAACGCATATATAAATGCTGCACAAAAAATAACGCATATGGCAAAGTCGCACAAAAAACAACGCATAAGACAATGTCGTACATAAAGTAACGCATATGCCAACATTACACAGAAAACACCTTAGGAACCCAGAAACTCCAAAAAAAAGTAATGTTCCCGCCACATACCATGTAGCATTGATGTATGACATGATTCTTGTCATTCACTATGTCTCAGATGGATGCACCATTGCACTTTCTTCCATGTCAGGTTGAAAACAAATGCTGTGGTCCAACATGAAGAAAGGGGTGGGCGGCTGGTTGATATTGTTGCGGAGGCTGGGTGGATGGTTGCTTTTGTAACGCATGGTGGGCGGATGGTTGCTTTTCTTCTGAACCACGGGCGAGGTTGCTTTTCTGAACGACGGGCAGATGAGAGTCACACTTTGCGTTTTATTGGTACGCAAGCTACTTCACCCTTAAAGAATTTGAACAATTTCATGTACAGATTTTACCTCCATGTCTGGAGCATCTTCACCCGCAATAAGACATGACATTGAGGACCACCATGGTGTTGAAATGCCACAACTAAAATTTTGTCCTGAACGTCACCATTTGGGCCATCATTTTTTGGAATCACTTATTTTAAGAAAAATTTACGACGGTGATAGAAATATTGTGAAGGATTTATTGGATACTTTGCAAGAAGTTTTCCTTTCTCTTGGTATTCGAGTGCAGTGATCTCTGACTGTGACAACTTCTTACCATTTAGCATAAAAAATGAAGCAAACGAGTGTCAGCCATACTGGCCAACGGGTGTCAGCCATACTTGATGAGAAAAAAACTTTCGTGTTATTGTTTTTGCTTCAGAAAGGCAATGAGGTCCTTTTTTTTGTCATTCCAATATGCAATTGTGCCACGCATTTTTCTGAACTCATTGTGAATCATATCACTTTCCAACACATGTGCCTTCTCTTCAGGATTTTGCAGATCTATTGTACCAATTTCATCATGGGTAAGTTGTCTCGCAAAAAGTGATGCCATGTCACAGATTGGTAGCATTTGGCACACATAAAACATACAGAAGAATTCTCCATGATTTCGTGCAAGCCTCTGGTCTTCATTGAAGAGTTCCCACCTTACAACTTTTCAACAAGGGACAGACAAATTGGACAATACACAAAATCTACAAACACATAAGTTTCTTTCTTGTCCCTGGTTTGTGAATGAAAATTTGACAATTAAAATATAGTATCTTCCATACGAACTATTGAAGTGCCCAAGTTTTGGTATGGGGGCGAGTTGTCAACTAGTTTCTGTTATACTTTGACAGTGATGTCTGGTCTGACATTGTCAGGCTAGATAGAGGTATGATATGAAATTTTACATTTCAACTGTTTTTGTCCATCCCCTGATTTCCTTTTGACGACTGTGCCTCAGGACTTCAATCTTCATGAGTGGTAGGTAAGGGCACACTAACCTATCTTCCAAAAAGGAAAGGACAGGAAGCTCATAGTGGTACAACTCCTCGTTCAAGGAATGAATCACATCAAGGGCATACATGCTGTCCATCACCATCCACATGATGTCGGACTGTCAATTCATTCCCAAAACAAGAGCATGGAACAAAAAAAACATGGTCCATCCATTGTATCCCTTGCAGATGCATCAGAATTCATTGTTTGTACAGTTGAGGATGGCAGTGTTCCGCGTTCTTCCTGAACCATGGCATTAAAAATGGTATGTTGAATCTTTGTGCCTTTGTAGCAAGATGGCCGGTTTGATCCTCCTACCTTGCGATAGCATGGGGGTGGCTGCACGTCACCCCTCACTAATGCGAGGGTTGGCCGGTGGCCAGCCACCCGCAGGCTACCGGCCGGCAAAACGCCGGCGAGCCACCAGCCATCAATCGAGTTGGTGGCTCGATTGGCAGCCAGGAGGCCTGTAGCCTTGTGCCCTCGCCCTCGCTCACCCTCCTCACTCACAAGATCAACCCGTAATGAGGGATAGATCTAGAGCAAGAGTAAGGGACACAGTAGAGAAGACAATGCAAAATTGACGATCATGCCTCACACATGATGATTTTGCGCCGACGCGTAGAAAACGGAACTCGAGTTTGTTTAGGTCAAACTACGAGTTTTGAAACCGGAAAACTCACGTTAACTTATGCGTTCCAAGCAACACCCCCTTGTTCTGGACCCAGAACAAGGGAGCAAGGTAAAAATGGAAATTCGCCTTCGGAGACTTGAAATATTCAAGTTTCCCTACGCGGGTCGTTGAAAACAATTGGTCCCAAGAGTGACGCAGAAGGAAAAACCCCTCGAGCAAGCTCTAGACACCATTATGCAAACTCCAACGACAAGAGCAGGAGCTGGATACGCGTCCCTTGTACTGATTTTTGGAGCACGACAACCCTCACGAACAAGTGTGCGATGGTTCTGATGGCTAAAAGAGATATAAAACTCCGTGGGTAGCTATATCAGCAGTAGTAGAAACTCCGTAGAGGGGTACGGTCTTAAAACGTAACTGTTTTAAATACCGTAAATTGCATTGGTAAGCTCTTAGAGAGCTCTATTTTCTTCTGCCAGCTCCACTAAGCTTCTCCCACTCACAAGAGGGCAAAATGGATTTTTCTTTGACGGGGTGAGGAGTGCCCATCCCCAAGCTACCAACTTTCCCCCTCTTTTCAAGCCTCCCTCCTTCCTCCTCCATCCAAAAATGGAGAAAATGCTTCTTCCCAAGGCCAGAGGCTCTCACGGCCTAAGAACATCTTACAAAGAGGGAGGTGACACTTGAAGATTTTTGGTGACTTCTCCAACGTCGCCGGCTCAACGAAGACATTGCCAAGAGGCACAAGATGGACCAAGAGGACTCAAGATGAGGCCAAGGAATGCAAGAAGATGAAGAAGAAGGCAAGAACAGTGAGGGAGGATCGTGCGAGGGTATAATCTTTTAGTTCGAGTTGAGTCCTCCTCCTCCTCATCTTTTTTAGGGTGCTCAGTTTCTTGTAGTCTCTTGATCTTGTCCTTGCTTTGTTTTTCGAGGATTTCTTACGTGCCTAGTACAAGGGGTCATGGCTTAGGGTGTTGGTTAGAACCCACGTGACTATGCCAACCGAGGCAGGTTAGAATAACAGTATTTTTCTACCGCATGATTGTGCCGTCCGTGGCAGCCAAGAAAGATAGAAATGATATATGTAGTTGCCTCACTAGTCGTGAGAGCAAGGTCACTTCAAGAGGCGGCACCTCCTTTAGGTCGTAGAGCGACCCTCACAATGGTCTTCACATGCTATTTATACGGGAAACGGAATGGCAAGTGCTCAACCGTCCAATACCAACAAGGGCAAGGTGGTGACGACCTCACCACACGCCCTTGGTGGAATCCAAAAATTGGGAGTCGCCGCTGTGAGCACGGTTACCAAACCAAAGGCAACCATACTGCCAAAGGCAACCCTTACTAGACTTGGGCACACCGAGTTCTCAAAATCCAAAACGATACTAGTCGAGCACATCAACGTGCACGTGGGTGACTCCAACACGACAGTCACGCTTGAGGAGGACCACTCGATCCTGGATCCTAACGAAGAGCACAATGTCGCCAATGGTGAAGGTGACAAGCATTGCGATAGTCGCCATCATCATGCGGTGAACTCAAGCCGATCGCTCAAGAAGGGCAAGACGCTTGCCAAATCACTTAAAGCTGCAAAAAAAAGTGAGGGTGCCGACAACAGCAAAGGCGCCAAAAGCAGTGAGGTTGTCAAAAAGAGAAAAGGTACCGAAAGCAGCCACGATAGAAGTTCCCGCATAAACGAGGTCGACAGCGTCGCCGTGAAGGTGATTGGCAATGACATGTGGAGGCTTGCTAAGCTGGCTGCGAGGCAGTGGACCGACTCAAGATGACCACTGACAGTGGAGGTCTAGCATCACCCGGAGGATTGGGGACAAACCCCCCTTCCTACGATGTGGCTACGGTGGGACAAACCAACTCCCACTCAAGCGTTGTTGCTCACGACAGCCTCCTCCGGAAGGTGGAACCCCTTGGAGGCGTGTACATGAACTGGACCCTCATGTAGAGGATAACGGTGCACAGACAACGCGAGTCCCTTTAGGCTATTGCCGATGTTTTGATGAAAGTTTGTGTTCGCCAACCTGCTGGCCCACATTGGGCAGAGCATCGTGGACCTCGATCATGATTGTCAGTTGCACCACTTGGCCACTCATGAGACAACCCCTTGATGAACGACCTTGACAAGGTGTTGACGAGCATGACCCAGGTGTGGATGCAGAAGTGATCTTGGCAGGCCGCAGGTGCTGATGCCACTACTCATGGCATAGAGGACTACCTCAACGGCTTCAGGATCAGTCATAAGCACGTCCTTCTCCGATAGTGTGAAGATATTTCAAAAGGGCGTGAAGCTGACCAATTAACTAAATCACATGGACCACATTCTGTGTGTCCAAAAGGTGCCACTCAATCAGTGAGGTGACCTTGCTATGACGCGACTTGAGGATAAGCTCTTCAAGTACCTGGTCAAAGAGTGGGGCGAGCACCAACCAGACCTTCAGTGAAAGCCAATCTAGTAAGAGGCCTTCTACGTTACATTGCGTAGGAAATGCATCCACCGTAAGGAGGCGTAGTGTTCATTCCACACGGGCAAGGACTTATAGCAGAAGGGTACCTCACTCAAGGCCTACTTGGGCAAGTTCATCACACTCGTGGAGGAAGCCAAAAGCTTCACCTAGGGCGATGGGACCCGGACCTTCAAGTACCCGGAGTGCTTGTTGTTGGAGTGCTTGCATGATGGTCTAGCCAGCAAGAAGCTGGAGGTATGGTTAATCGTGTATGTTTTTTACCTTCTTTGAGGAGTTTGTTAATGTTTGCATTTGTAGGAAGCTTGAATGAAATAAAAGTGGATAGAGGTGCATAGAGTAGGGTGAATTTTCAGCATAATTTATGTACAACCCATGTTTCTTTTTGGAATTACAGAAGCATCGTGAGAAATTGTCTAGTTGAGGACTACCAAAAGAAGAAATTCCATTATAGGTATGTTTAAAACCTCAATATATGATATATATTGTGTCCGAACATAATGTAGAAACAAATGCCTTACCCGGGAAGCCTTGCGTTTGTCAGGCACCAATTTACGCATTCATGCATCCGTTTCACGAAACAATGTTTGTTCCCCCTCCCTCGTCCCCAACCCCAGTATTACATTATTTGAGTGTATTGTATTGTGTATCCAGAGGATATAAAAAAAGTTCACAAAGTTCACAAATGTGTAAAAGCAGCTATGTGTTGTTTCCTTGTAACCTATCTCAGTCAAATACATTCGTGTATCATGTTTTATCCCGCTCCCATTCACTTCCACATACATTCACCTGTGGCATCTGTGGGGGGGAGGGGGGGGGTGGGGGGGCTCATGTCCGATCACCCCTCCCCCAATCAGTGCGAGTGTATTAGGCAAATGTTTGTAATGAGAACGCCGCGAAGCATTAGAAACGAGAGAGGTTTGTACACCGGTGAACAATACCTTGTGACCATTCGATGTTGCTTCGTCCATCGAAGTTTCAATATACATGGAAGAAGCATGTCAAAATTGACATAACATAGTCGTACATGTGAGGTTTGCAGTTGCATTTTTCAGGCAAACGGTACCCGCTCAAAACCGTTAGTATTGCGTGACAAGATCGCAATGCGAGCGGCAATGAACAACCTCCACCCCAACCATTCTGGTTGTACATAGGGAACGTGTGAAAGGATGTATCTTGGTAAATTGAATACAGAGACACAAGTGTACATGATTCTTTGTTTCCAAGAAACTTCTTTCTATAAAATTCATTTGTGATCTTGCAATATTAGCCCCCCGATACATCACCGGATACAACTACCATGTTGATACTCACTTGGAGGGGGGGGGGGGGCGCTCCAACATTGTCGGCACCCATATACAATCAGTCCCCTCCCCCACCCCCCCCCCCCTTCCGAGGAGAAAAGAATGTATTGAACCAATGTATCAGTTGATGAACATAGCAAAGTATGGAAGTAGCGAGAAATTGTTCACTGGTGAACACCACTTGGAACAAAAAGGATACGCCAATTGAGCTCCGCTAGAACAGGTCAAGGTTCTGTATTTTGTCATATACATCATTGTCATTTGTAACCACTAAGACATACTCAGGCTTCATTCATCAAGGGATTGCCTTCAATGTTTTTTCTGGGTTAGAAACATCTCTTTTTCCCGTTCAACGCCGCATTAACTACTCAAAACGCTGACTTCTTTTGCTGTTGGTAACTTTCTTTTGTCACAACCGCCGTACTTAATTGCCAGTTTTCTAACCTTTCCGAGGTTGACAATGTGATGAAAAGTGGCGAGTTGAATATTCTAACCGTTAGACACAGGGCTTTGCAATTGTTCAATCATTTCCTTTGATAACTTAGAGCTATAATGTGTGATCATCGATGGACGAAGAACGTCCATCGATGGGCGTGTTAATTATACAAAAACTGCGATGACAGCTATTTTGTGAAAACAAACGGAACCCTATTGACCAGCCATTGACCATAGTCAGATAGTTGCTCTCAATGGTTACATCTTGAAAGCTTTGCGAGAACATTGACAACTAGTGACGAAAAAAGTTTAACAGTTCAGAATGGCGACTTACAAATCGAGTCTGATCTTGGGTATCGTACAAAAACAACAATCCTGACCATTCTTGTCTTAGAGAAGAGCCTATGTCTATCATTTCATGTACCGTACTATTCTCTAAAGATAACTTTGTGTAGTTATCATGTTGTGATGTAACTTCCTTGTTCCTTCCTTGCACCTTCTTAACAACTCATATGATAAATGAAATGTTTCTTATAGGGTTTGTGAAATGCTTTTTCCATTAACTAGAAAAGTTTCTTACCACCTTCCCGTGCCTATGCACTTAAAATATACACACTAAAGAGAATGTATTTTTTAGGTGTGTCTGGTCATAAATGAGAAGCTTAAGGACAAGACCACTAGGACGTCAACTGGCCAAGCTTGGTCAAGCTCGAAGGCACCGCGTGACTACATGAGAAAATTATGTTCGGTGAACCTGAAGGACTACTCTGATGCACAGCCAAACGCGCGTGCATAGCAGGACTGCGACATGCGTGTGGATGTTGCAGAGGCTGGTGGGTCAGCCAGACAACAAGGCAGGGCCAAGGAAAAGCAGCGCAAAAAACCCTCCAATCAAGAAGGCTGGTGGGCACAAGGTCCCCAAAAACAAGCAGAGCCGTGAAAATGACGAGATGCAGGCGGCATGTGAGCGCCACAATGCAGCCTTCCGTGACGGGCACTGCCACAATTGCTTGCACCTTGGCCACTTTAGGGCCCAATTCCCTTAGATGCCCACGGCATTGGTCGCAGGTGCAACACCTCGTAAGATGGTGCAATAGGAGGCAACAGCCAGGGTTGTGGACAGGGCCGTGGTCACGGCAATGAGCTCAGCTGTGGTAACAAATAAGGCCATGGTGCGAGTTTTCTCCATCTCCGAGTGATGCTAGTGGGGACCACTCGGGAAAAAAGCTGGATCACAAGTACAGGTTCATGTTTTTAGATGAGGATGTTAAACAATTTGAGTTTTTGACGAGTTCAAAATTCTCTGTTGTTTTCTTTCCTCTTCTTGAACCTCATTCTACACCTGTTGATTGACATTGCCAACTAAACCTTGCATCACCAGATGAGATACATGATAAATCATGCTTAGTGGTGGTGACACCAACCACTGTGCAAGAGTTGCGTGACACAGTGTTTGAAACAAAAGCCCTCAAAGCAGTGAGTTCCGTCACTTTTTTGGTACTTTTGGTTGGTAACTGCAACTCAATCAAATCTAAAAATTGGAAGGTGCTTGCCAACTTTTCTTGTGCCCACAAGATGTGGACCCAAGTGGGTGAATCATGGGAGTTGCGGTACCTGTTGTACAGATTTTGTGTTTGTCACAAACTCGGCTTGCCATTGTTGAGCCTTTCCCTTGGAGGAGTGGGAGTATCATAAAGATGTAGTTCACAAGACACCTAACAGGTGCTCAAGTAAACGTACTGGCTGACATTGGAGAGGATGAATCCTTTGTTAGCCTTGGCTTTACCTGACAAGTGGGCCTAAAGTATTAGCCATTGAATGACACATTTTTCTGTGGTGACAGCGGTACGGTACTCGTGATGGGTACCTGTAAACCAAGAATTTGCATTCAAGGTTACATATAGAGTGTCACGTTGAAGGTTCTCAAGCCTATTGACCCATTCAACGTTGTGTTAAGTAAGCCCTAGTTCCATGAAAACAAAGTTCTCATACGCTTTAAATCAAAGCGCTTGATTTTTAAAAAATGACAGCATTGCTTTACATTGATTCCAAGTGCGGAATTGTCACCGACACGACTAAAAGTCCATTAAGCTTGTTTGCGATGCATGTCAAGAGACATATTCGACAACATTATTGATACTTCTTGGTTCAGTTGCAGAAAGTGGATGACGATGTGAAGGAAGACATTCCATAAGATATCAAATCTATGCCGGTGGATTTCTTGGATGTATTCCAAGACCCACCGGCTGGGCTTCCTCTAGACTGATACATGGGCCACACGATTCTGCTGCAACTGGAGGTGAGCTCTGTTGGCTCTAGTGGGTGTTGAGGCACCCTCAAGGATTCCTAGCTCTCACTGGTTCACGCTACCAAGGTTTGGGCAGCCAATGGACACCTTTGGTGAAGAGTGTGGAGCACAAGGATCATAGATAGGAGTGAGCAGAACACGTCGCATTCAGTAGATCTGAATCGAAACACTTTTTCGTTAGTTAGGATAGTGAGATTACATCAGATCCTTATAGCCTGTGATCTAAGCTTTCCAACGCATCCAAGCACGCCCAAAACGGAGCAGTAGAGCCCCTGCTACGGCCGTCGAAGTAACCCTTGGTGGAGCCGCCCACCTGGCCTTGCACTCTAGGCAACGGGAGGCGCTTTGACGATGACCCGTCGAAGCGCCTTTCTTCGCCCAGAAGTCAACAAGAAGTTCATCCTGGTCAAGGAGGTCCTTATGGTCACGTCATTCATGCCCCTGGTGCATTTGGAGGCCATTAGGAATGAACTCGGATCCCTGGCGGTGGAATATCCCGCCACCCATGGCGGGTACCAGATTCCACCCACCCAACACCCGTTTTTCGGGCTAGACTAACTTTCTGAATACTCACTCAAATCGAGCAATTCAAAGCTCGATCCTGCATGGAAAAATCCAAGGAATCCAAATATAAAATCAGATCAGGTGTTCGACCACTCCTCAGTGGTCTAACTAGGGAGTACGATCAACGGCACTCATGGCAAGGGGCACACCACGTCAACAAGCTCTCCATTCAGACCCATGTATCAAATTAGTCCAGCAGAATGGCGAGATGCTGAATGCCAAATCAAAGAGTACCTTGCTAAAAGATGGAAAGAGCCAAGTAGCTCACTGTACGGTTCACCAATCCTTTTTGTGAACAAAAAAGACAGTGGTGTACGCATGTGTGTGGATTTCTGGGCGTTCAACAAGCTGATGGTAAACAATCGATTCCCCTTACCATGGATTAAGGATCTATTTGACCAAATCCACGGGCCAAAATCATTTCCTTTTGATTTTTCTCAAAGGTACCATCAGATCTGCATCACGTAAGATGATGTGTCCAAAATGACATTCTAAATGCACATGGGCCACTATCACTTCCGAGTTTCAAGCTTCGGGCTAACGAATTCCCTAGCAGCTTTTCAAGGAGAAAATGAAGCGAGTGTTTTCCAAGTAACGCGATCAGTTTGTCTTGGTTTGTCTTGATGGCATTATGGTTTTCTCCATAAGAATGGAAAAACACATAAAATATTTGTACAAATTCCTTGCAATCCTTTCGGAACAGAAGTTATATGTGAAAGCGAAAAAGTGCAATATTGCATAAGATGAGTTCAAATACCTTGGACACATAGTTGGCAAGGACGGTATCCTTGTGGGGACCTATGGTGGATTGGCCGCACCAAGAAAATGTTGGGCAAATTCATTCTTTTCTCGGCCTTGTAAACCACTTTTGGTATTCGACCCTATTAACACCGCTAACCAGGCTCATGCAAAAAGATGTGCATTGGAAATGGACCTCTGATTGCAAGAACGCCAAAGTCAAAGAGCTTCTGTCCACATTGCTTATCTTAGCTCTCTCGGATCAGAACCTTGGGATGTTGAATGTGATTTGTTGGTAGTAGGACTTGGAGAAGGCCTCATGCTGAATGGTTACCCAGTTGCGTATGAGAGCCGGAAGCCCACTCCTATGGATTCACAATACACAACTGGGGATCAAGAGCTTCTTGTGGTGGTGCACACTTTCAATATGTGGTATTGCTACCTTGAGGTTGCTGAAAGGGGTGTGATGGTTGTGACCGACCACAAACCATTGGTTTTTTCCCAAATGTAATTGAACTTGTCAAGACAATAGGCGCGTTTGAGTGATTTGTTGAGCCGATTCTTGTTTCACGTGAGAGTATTAGCCAGGACTCATCAACGTAGTTGATCCACAAGTTGACAGCTTGTGGAAACTCAAACAGCCTGAACCCCCTGAGCCCGTACAATAACCACCTGGAGAGATTATCCATGCTTGGGCTCCGCGTTTCAAGTAACGTTTGGCCACGTCCAAAGATATTGGTTGGCGTTTTTTAGCTATCGCAACTTCCTTTGTTGCTTCTACCTCTCCTACTTCTCGTAATTGCCACTATGTTGTGGGTCGCTCGACTAGAGGCACATGTTGCTTTGTGCCGTTAATGGTCACGTAAACTGCTCTACTGCTGCAGCAAACCTGCAGATTATGCCGGTACAAGAAATCTCGCCTGAGGATGATTTTGTGGTCGCTCATTGGGCAAGTCCTCCAGACAGTTGCGCCGTGCAAATCTCCAAGTTGTAGGCACAGTAGTTTGTTAACTTTACGGATTTTCAGTCGTCCATTGACTCTTTTCCCTTCAAATACTCCTGGTCCGGTCTGCAAAATGAGCTTCCAAACCATGTCATTGGTGAGAAAACTGTGAGAAAATCCTTCTTCCACTAGTGCCGGTACCGTTCTGCGACTTTTACAACTTCTTGGTTGCACTCATAGCCGTATTGTCAATTGGCTGTCCTCGTACCCCTCAGCAAACTTTGTGATCTCAAGAATCCTCGTTTGCGCTGATGTGAGCCACTCAGATGGGTAATCGATTGATACAGAAATATCGTACCGAACAGGAGTATCGTCTTCTTTTATTTCCCTCTACCATTTCCCAACTCCTCATTTTCTTGGAATTCTTCCCCTTTTTGGCTTGGTGTTATTGCTTTCGGCAGTTGCGTGAAATATGACCTGGCTTTCCACAAGTCTAGCAGAGTCGTTGATGGCACTTATCAACAACGTCAATTTCCATTGGAGACGAGGTTTCCATCGACTGCGACTTTCCTCAGCCAAAACAAGGATTGTGGCCTTGGGGTTGCCAGTAGTTGGATTCTTGCATCCGAGCTTTGTAGTCGGCGCTGCCGATGCGTCCGGCTGCTGCAATCATTGGCAGAAGGTCTTCTTGGATGGGAAAATGGTAACTTCTTGCCAAACATCTTGTTTGAGGCTGTTGTAGTACTAACACAGTTCTTGGGGGATGAGGTCACTACCGGTGATGATTTCGCGAAAACGTCGAGTGTATTCTGCCATGCTAGATTGCCAACACACACATTAGAGTAGCTCAGAATTCTTGATCAGCTTCCCGAGGCAAGCAAGTGTAGCGCGTGTACAAAGTCGCTCCATGTTTCCGACAGCGTGAGAGATTTGTGCCACGTTGGATTGATCTGCTCAATGGGTAGCATGCCTACGATCGACAACGTAAGAGTGGTCGCGAGAGCTGTTGATCGAGCTACGCTGGTCTCCTGCTGCCGTTGGATGGCCTTTAGATCGGACCACCAACTCAAAGCTGTGCCATGCAAAAGTGAGATTGCGAGGTCAACTTTCTATTTGTCGTTGTTGACCCCATCAGCGGTGACGAACACCTCCAAGCTCGTTAGCCACATTGTGATCGTTGGTCAATTGGAGTTTGCGGGATCAAATGACTTAAGGAATGTCGGTCAAATCTTGGGATTCACTTGAGAGTCACAAATTTCTCTCGTTCAGTATTACTTCATGGGCACAAGAAACTCAAAGTTTTACCATCGCCGCGTCGAGATGTTAAAGCAGATGGATTTTGAGGCTCTCCAATCCCAACAATTTTTGGCACAGGCCTTTGTGCTTGTCGGCCGGTGCCTTCCATGGTGCCAAGTGTCAACCTAGTAGACTGTGGCGTAGGTGAGGGATTTTCCGAGCCCGAGGGTTCCATCATTGGATTGCCCGTCGAGTTCGTTGGTGCTGCACCATTTCCCGTGAAAGGTATTTCTGCCACCTGGATTTCCTCGAGAGCGCTGTTGTTCCCATGTTGTTGATCCGCCATCACTGGAGTTCTCAGCGGAGACTGTCGCTTGACACCAATTGCGCTCACTGCATTCATTATTGTCGTCGTGAAGTGTGTGGTCTTCTGAAAGGTTGAGATACGTTGAAGACTTGTGCAATGTTGTCGCTAGGTAGTTATTGTATCAGGGGCCCCTCTAGGGCCACTGCGCTGTGAGACCAAGTGTTACACCGAGCAGAACGTAGGTGGTTTGCAAAGAAGAAGTTCGGGGTAAAAGAAAATTCAGAAGTTCGGAACAAATGAATGACTTGTATGAAGCAGTAAGTGTACTTGATGAAAAATGTAGAGTGCGTTGATCACATGTATACAATGCTAAGAATGAGAATGAGTCATAGGTTGGGTCATCGGTGTTTGACCCGAATGATTCATGTGAGGTCGCGCCGTGAGTGGTGGATTTGAGAATCTTCACCAAGAAGTCGGGGGGCTTCAAGAACATTGTGATACCTCTCTAAAAATGTCAAGAATCATCGAGAAGCTGACTGAATGATATCAATAGTTGATATGGTGTGCAAAAATTCTGTCAACCTTTCTGGAAAGGGGTTGAATTTGTAAGTAACTTCTGGAACGACACATCGGAGGTCGGGGCTGTTGGCCAAAATTCCCTCCGCCAAATGGGGCAAAATTCCTAAAGTCATTGCGTGGTGGGCCATGAATGCAAGATCATGAAAGCCCGTTTGTGAGTTTTTGGGACTTGTGTATGTTAGGGACGTAACGATTAGTGACTAACAGTCGTAGGTATTACACCGAGCACAACGTGGATGGTTCACAGGGATGAGATGCGGGACAAAAGATGACCCTTTGCCCTTTTTCCATGACTTCCTCCACTTTTTGGCTTATTGTTGCCGCTTTCGGTCGTCATGCGAGATATGCCCTGGTTTTCTGCAAGTCTAGCATAGCCGTTGATCCCTCTCATCAACGGTGTCGATGTCCACCAGAGACGAGGTTTATGTCACCTACGACTTTCCTCTTCCACGATAAAGATTGTGGCTTTGGGATGACCAGCCGTTGGATTCTTGCATCCGAGAGTTCTTATGGGCCCTGTTGATGCAGTTAGATACTGTGATCATTTGCAAAAGGCCGTGTTTTATGCCAAAAATGGCGATTGCTTGCAGAACATCTTGCTTGAGGCTGTTGTTGTAGTAGAAACACAGTTTTCCAGGGCTGAGGTCACTGTCGGTGATGATATTGTGAAATTGCTGAGTGTATTCTGCCACGCTAGACTGCTGACGTAGACGTTGGAGTCTATACTGTGCATCAGATTTCTTCCTCAGCTTCCAAAAACAAGCAAGTGTAGCGCGTGCAAAATCACTCTACATTTATGGTGGCCTCAGGGAGTCGTGCCATGTCGGATTGATGTGCTTGAGAGGTTATATGTCTGCAGTCGACGATGTGAGAGCGGTCGCGAGAGCCGTTGATGCAGCTCTACCGGTAAGGCTACACACGGTTCCTATCCGCGGAGATTCAGAGGGATCTGGATCCGTGCGACGGATCCGCCACCTGGATCCGGATCCGGGTTAACGGATCCTTGGATTCACGGATCCTTGGATTCACAGATCTTGGATCCGGATCTGGGGAGTCATGTACCATGCATGGTATATTGCGCTAGTGTTGTGCTTGTAAACAGTGTGTCAGTGCAAGTGCCACCGACGGCTTGCGCTGTTACGGACCACCGACAATGCGACAATTTCCATCAACGGCTGCCTATGCCCAATCCATCGACGGCCATCAATGGTGCGGGCGATGTTGTGGGGCTACAGGTGGTTGGTCAGTCAATAGATAAGAAGATATGAGACCAATGAACATAGCATCGCCAGCTCTAGGCTGGCGATTTGAGAGGTTTCACGTGTTTGACACGCATGATTCGTGTGCCAACCACACGGACGTGTCGCGAAAGATTTTGCCGGTCGAAAGTATGCCGCGCATGTTGACGTGTTTGATTTTGAATGTGCAAATGAGTGTGCTATGCGGATGACTTGAGCCGGGCGTCTAGTCAGTAATTTTTACCCCAACCGCCCCTCCCTCTGCCCTAGGATCTGGGTTAGGATCCGCAGATACAAGCCGGATCCACAATCCTGGATCTGGAACCGCAATTCCGGATCTGGATCTGGATTCATGGATAGGGTACCGCGGAGCCCAGGATCCGTGTGCAGCCTTATCTACCAGTCTCTTGATGCCGTTGGATGGCCTTTAGATCGGACCACCAACTCAATGCCCTGCCATGCAAAAGCAAGGCCGCGAGGTCAATTTTCTTTTTGTCGTGTTGACCCCAACAGCGGTAAAGTACGCCTCCAAACTCGGCAGCCACATCTTGACCGTTGGTCCCTTTGAGTTTGCAGGATCCAACGACTTGGGGAGTGCCGGTGAAATTTGGGATTCACTCAAGAGTTCTAGATTTCTCTTGATGAGCATTTCTTCGTGCACACAAGAAATTCGAATCTCCTCCATCACCATGTTGAGCTATTGGAGCAGATGGTTGTTGAGGCTCTCGATTCCCGACAATTTCTGGTATCGGTCTTGGATGATTTGAGCTTGTCGGTCGGTGCCTCCCATCATGCCTAGTGTCGACCCAACGGGCTGCGGTTGGGGTGAAAGGATTGCTGAGCCCGAGGGGTTTGTCACCAGATTGGTTTCCCGGTTCTTTGGTGCTGCACCATTTGTCGCGGAAGCTGTCACTGCTGCCTGGTTTTCCTATAGAGTAAAGTTGTTCGCGTGTTGCTGATGCGACATCGCTAAAGTAGTTTCCGGGAACTGCCGCTCATCATCGTGTACATTCACTCTATTCACAGTTGTCACCATACAGTCGGTGATCTTCTAAATGGTGGAGATGTGCCGAGAACTCGTGCAAGGTTGTTGCTACTTAGTTAACATGTCGGCTGCCCTTCTAGCTTTACTGCGCTCTTATACCAAGTGCTACGCCAAGTGGAACGTGGGTATTTCACAGGGATGAGGTGTGGGACAAAATACGATTCAGGGTTCTGGAAAAAAATTAATGTTTTACATTTGGCAGTAAGTGTACTCTGATGACAAGTTTCGAGTGTGTCGAGCACATACATACAATGCCAAAAATGAGAATGAGGCATAAGTTAGGTCATTGGCGTTCGAGCCGAGCGACGCGTTCAAGGTCCCATTGTGAGTGGTGGATTTGAGAAGATGTGCCCAGAAGTTTGGGGGCTTTGAGAATGTCTTTATGCTTCTTTATAAAAGTCAAACATCATTGAGAAGTCAATCGAATGATATCAAAATATCATTATGGTTTACAACACTTCTGTTCGACCATTCTGGAAAGTGGTCAAAGTTGTCGGAAACTTCTTGAAGGGACACTAGAGGTCGGGGTAGTTGGCCAGAATTCCCTAAAAAAAACGATGGAAAAATCTAGAAGTCCCCACGTGGTGGGCCATGATTGAAAGAAAAGAAATACCACTCATGTACGTGAGGGACGGAACACTTCCCCCCCCTTTAGCCACGATTTCCTGGCACGCTGGCATACGTAGGCTGGTAATGGCAAAAGTAGCCGTCAATCAGATGATCGACATCACGGAGGTTGTTGTAGGACTCCCAGCTGTTGTGCATGGCGTCATAGCCATGCCACTCGTAGCCCTGCCGTCCTACATCGGAGGTTGTTGTAGGACTCATGGACCTTGTCAGGGAGGCAAAGTCAAGCGACAACTTGGGTTTGTGCTTGCTCAAACTCAACCGGTCTCAACCACCAAGGTTTGAGCTTCATGAAGTCCTGTCCTCAAATTTTGATGTTCACTGAGCATCGCCAGCGCTGAACAAGCCATCATTGCGATGTTGGTTGGCTGCCCTCTTCATAGCTACTTGTGTCTTCGAGATGATCTGTTGTGTTTCCTCCCAGATGCCTGCAAAGTCCGATGGTGGATGTCAACCTTGAGAGTGTTACTCTGGCTGTGTATTCCAGCCCGTGTGGCAGAAGGTTTTCCACGTACTACCCTGAAAGGTATTTTACCTGTTGAATGGCAGTGGATGAGTTGTATGCAAGCTCGGTGGTTGGCATTTTTGTTGTCCTTTCAGTGCTGTGTGGTTCGCGTAACGTCAAGAGAAGTTGTTCAAGCGTCTGGTTGATTTGCTTGGTTTGTCTGTCGGTTTGAGGATGGAGTGCTATTGATAGTTAGATTTGACTACTATAGCGTGTCATTAGTGCACACCAAAAATGGCTGGTTAAGCAGCCGTCTCTATCTCTGATGATGGTGCGTGGAAATCCATGCAGCGGCATGACCTGATTTAGATGCAGTCGAGCTGTTCCTTTAACGGTGACAGTCGTCGTTGTCGGGATGAAATGTGACATTTTGGAGAATCTGTCCACCACAATGAGGATGGTGCCATACCCCTTGGAGTAGCGGCTTTTCCCATAACGAAGTCCATGCTCATGTCGGCCCACGGTTCCGTCGGAACGGGAAGGGGTTGAAGTAGACTAGGTGGCCTTGTGTGACAAGGTTTTTGCCTCTGACAAGTGTCACACAATTTGGAGAAGGCTGCCACGTCAGTTGGCATCTTGCATTTTACCTTCTTTTCTATAATTTTGTCCTCGCCAAAGTGCCCACCTGGACCTGTGCCGTGGCACTCTTCCAATAACATTCACCGTACTTCCTCCTTCAGAGGAAGAACGACCTGGCAAGTGTATTGCCATCGATGTTTGGGGTCATCAAGCCAAAACTTGGTCTTGTCATACCCCTCAAACTCCTCATAACCTTTCACGAGCAGCCTCGCAAGGTACGGGCCTTGTTCGATAAGCAACGTGTTGATCTCAGCCATTAGATCAGGTTGACGACTTAGATCATCCGCTGCCTTTTTTTTTCCAGGCCGGTACTCAATGTCGTAGTCGAAGTTGGACTCAAGGGACTCCATTCATCAATTTTTTTGACAGATTTGATTTGGCTGGGTCTTGAGATATTTCAGGACAAGATGGTAAGTGTGGATAATGCATCACCGGCATTCCAAGTAGCACCGCCATGTTTTGAAAGCGGGCACGACTATGAGCATATCCTTTTTGTATACCACGTAGTTGAGTTCTCGCCCGAGTAGTTTTCTTGACATGTACGTGGCCAGATATTCTCCACCCCCATTTTCTTTGAGGAGAACAGCTCCGATGGCTTGATCAGACGCATTGGTGGCCATGATGTAGTCCACAATTGGATCTGTCAATCGTAAGGCTGGCGCCGAGGTCAATAAAGTTTTTAGAGATTTAAACTCTTCTTGTTTGCTATCCCCCCAATTCCACTCGGTGGTTTTCCTGTAAGATCAGAGAATGGTCCTGACAACCAGGCATAAGTCTTTACGAATCGATAGAAGTAGTTGCAGAAGCCCAAAAAAACTTAGAAGTCCCAAACATTTGTGGCCGTTGGCCAAGATTCCACCGCCTCTACCTTTTTTGGGTCCATTGTGAGTTGTCCGCCGCAGATGGTGTCGTTCCAAAACTAAACTGAACAACGACCAAAGTCGCACGTCAAGAGTTTTCCAAAAAGATTCTCTAATTCTTAAACCCTGAGAACTTTTCTAAGTTGTCCATTGTGTTCCTTTGTGTTGCAGCTGTACACCATGATGTTTTCGTGATATACGACGACAAAGTCATCGAGGTATGGGCAAAAAATGTTCTTCGTTGCGTCCATAAGTTTTGCGGGGGCTCTTTTTTGTCTAAACGACATGACTGTAAATTTGAAGTGCCGATTTCTGGTACAAAATATTGTCTTCTTGATGTTCTTATCAGATACGTGGTGATGAGGATAGGTCAATTTTGTTAAAAACTTGGGCCCCACGCAGGTGGTCAAAAAGCTCTTGTTCTCACGGGAAGGGGGTAGCGGTTCTTGATGGTAACTTCGTTGAACACTCGGTAGTCCATGTACATACACATCTCTCCTGTTTCCTTTTTCACGAAAAACACTGGTGGTGCGTAGGTTGACGTGGAGGGTCAGATGAACTCCTTCCTGAGCATGTAATCCAGCTACTTCTTGACTTTGATCAGCTTGTGATCACTTATCTGATGGATTCCCTCCACTGTCGGTCTGCTGTCCGAATTTAGGTCTGTCCGATGGTCAATGTTGCATTGCAGTGTTACCTCTTGGGATAGTTTGTCGGGATAAACCCCTTCAAATCCCTTGATGAGCTCAGTGAACCCTTTTGGTGCTATCGCAAACCTCTCAGGTGTTGATGCCGCTTGTGTCATTTTGGCAACTGCGATTTCTTCCGCTCTCCTTGCTTGAGCTCCGTGTTTCAGGTATCACTTGGCCACGTCCAGAGATATCCGTTGGCGTATTGTGGCTATCACAACTTTATTTTCTGCTTCTACCTATGCTGCTCTTCATAACCATCGCTTTGTCGTGGGTCGCTCAACCAGAGGCAGATTTCGCTTTCTGCCATTGATGTTGCTCTGTTGCTCCAGTCAACCTACAGATTATGCCGTTATAGGAAATCTTGCCCGAGGATGATTTTGTGGTCGCTCATTGGGCAAGTCTTCCAGACTGTTACGTCGTAGAGATCTCTCAATTTTAGCAACAGTGGTTCACAGATTTGACGGATATGCAATCTTCCGTTGACGGGTTTTCCTTTGAAAAATCTTGGTTCGGTGTGCAAACCCAACTTTCAAAACACATCGTTGCTGAAGAGATTGTGAGAGGCTCCTCCATCCAGGAGTGCCGACACCATTTTGCAACTTTTACAACCCCCCGGTTGCACTCGTAGCAGCATCATAGGTTGGTCGTCCTTGTAACCCTTGTAAAACCTTGTGATCTTAGGACCCCTTGTCTGCGATGATGTGAGCCGCTCATATGGACGATTGGCCGGTGCAGATTTTTTTGAGCGGACAGGAGCCTCGACGTTTACTCCTGTCTTTTGCCGTTTCTCAACACTTTGCTCTTTTTCTATAACTTCCTCTTCTTTTTGACTTTCTATTGCCACTTCTGGCATTCATGCGAGATATGCATTGGTTTTCCACAAGTCCAATAGGGTCGTTGATCGCACTGATGGACAGCGTCAATCTCCATCAGAGATGAGATTTCCACCGACAACAACATCCCTCTGCTACAATGTGGATTGTGGCTTTGGGGTCGGCAACCATTGGATTCCTTCATCCAAGCATTGTAGTTGGCACTGTCGATACAATCAGCTGCTACGATCATTCACAAAAGGTCATCTTGAATGCCAAAAATGGTGAATATCTTGCTTAAGACCATTGTTGTAGTAGATACACAGCTCGTTGGGTGCGAGGTCACTACATGTGATGACTTTGCAAAAATGCTGAGTGTATTGTGCCACGCTAGAATGCTGACGTAGACGTTGGAGTTTGTACCATGCGATAGGTTTCTTGCTCATCTTCCCAAAGCGGGCAAGTGTACCGCGTGGGAAGTTGGACCATGTTTCCAATGGCATGAGGGAGTCGTGCGACGTTGGATTGATCTTCTCTCGAGAGGTAGTATGCATGCGGTCGACAATATGAGTGCGGTAACGGTAGCTGTTGATGGAGATCCGTCGATCTCCTGCTGCCGTTGGATGACCTTTAGATTGGACTACCAACTCAACTTTTTGTCGCTGTTGACCTCAACAGCGGTGAAATACACTTCCAAACTCGTCAGCCACATCCTGACCGTTGGTCACTTTGATTTTCTGTGATTGAACGACTTGACGAGTGCCGGTTGAATTTGGGGTTCACTTGAGAATTGTATGTTTCTCTTGATGAGCATTGCTTCACATGCACAAGAAACTGGAAGCTCCTCCATTGCCGCGTTGAGCTATTGGAGCAGATAGTTGTTGAGGCTCTTGAGTCCCAAAAATTCATGGTATAGGTCTTTGTTGATTCATGCTTGTCGGTCGGTGCCTCCCATCGTACCAGGTGTCCACCCAACGGGTTGTGGAGGGGGCAAAAGGATTGCCGAGCCCAACGAGCCAGTCACCAGATTGGTCGTCGGGTTCGTCGGTATTGCACTATTTGCCGCAAAAGATGTCACTACCCTATGGTTTGCCTGGAAAGCGTTGTTCACTTGCTCTTGATCCGCCATCGCCAGAGTACTCGCTGAGGCCTGCTACTTGTTGCCGGGTGTGCTCACTCTGTTAACCGTTGTCGTTGCAAAGTCTGTGATCTTCAGAATGGTGGAGATGCGTCAAGAACTCGTGCGAGGTTGTCGTCAGATAGTTAACTCGTCAGTTGCCCTTCCAGTGCCACTGCACTCTGATACCAAGTATTACGCTGAGCCCACCGTGGGTGGTTCACAGGGATGATGTGTTATGCCAAATAGAGCCTAGATACTGAACATGTAGAAGTTGCGATGAAAAAAACGAATTGGAATTTTGGGAACTTGAGCAATATGTAATGAGCAGTAAGTGTACTTCAATGGAAAGTGTCAAAATGATCAAACATATGTATACAAGTGTCGAGTTATGAATGAGGCACATTCGGGGTCACTGAGTTGATTGTCGAGTTATGTGTGTGAGGTCACGTTGTAAGTGGTCGGGTTCAAGCAGCTCCGCCAAGAAATCGGAGGGCTTCGAGGATCGACGGTGAAGATTTGGGATGCATCTTTATGAATGGAGATATGTATTGATGCGTGGAGAAGTTGACCGAAAGTTCGTGAAACTTTTGTTGTGGATTTGCTAGAGTGATTGAAGTCATCAAAACTTTTGAGAAGGTTTATCAGAGGGTGAGGGCAGTTGGCCGTTTTGCCCTCGATTGTTGGGGTGAAAACTGGGGTCATTGATGCGTGGTGGGCTCGTGTACATCTGGTACACAACACTTCTCCCCCTTTTAGCTTGGATGTCCCGGCACACGTACATATGTGGCCCGTTGACTGTGGTCATAGCGGCCAATGAGGTGATCAACGTCTCAGAGGTTGTTGTAGGATTCCCAGCTGTTATGCGCGACATCTTAGCCGTGCCACTTGATAAGATACTTTGTTGTTTTTCCATGTCTTAGATGGCCAGGGATGTCCTTGATGATGTATTTGGTGTCCTCGTCTACTTGTATAGGAGGAGGGGGGGATATCCCTTCCGCGGAACTTCTCTCTGGGCTCTCGGTAGTTCTTGAGTTGGCTAATATGGAACCCCGGATGTACTTGCATAGTGTTGGGGAGTTTGATTTGCGCAACACTGGGGTTTGCATGCACTCAATCTCAGACGGTCCTAACCATCGAAGTTTGAGCTTCAAACTGTTGACTACGTGGAGTTTGATGTTGGTCAAGCTGAGAAGGAATTTGTCGCCAGCGACAAAAACGTCAACGCTAGGACGTGCTGGTCAGCTTTTCCTTTCATCGCTGCTTGCGTCTTCGTGATTGTCTACTGTGTTTCTTTCCAGCTGGTGGAGAAATCCCTGCATTTGACGTCAACCATGAGAATGTTGCTTCGAGTGTATAGTCCGGCTGGTGTGGTGAGAATTTTGCCATACACCACTTGAAACGGAATCTTACCCGTTGCAGTAGAGATAGCCGAGTTATATGCAATTTTGGCGGTCAGGAGTTATCTTGCCCAATCCGTCCCATGGGGTTCGGATAATGTTCATAGAAGTTGTTCGAGCTGTCCACTATGTTTGGTCGTCGGGTTGGGGATGGAACGCTGTTGATAGCTTGAACCGGCTTTTGCAGCGAGCCATCATTTTGTTCCCAAAACGACTGGTTAATCGACTGTCCCTATCGCTCGTGATGGGTCTCTATACACTGTGTTGCTGCACGATGTTATTCGGAAACATCCGTGCTCTTCCTTCTTCAATGACGGTGGTCGTTGTCAGGATAAAATGGGAAATTTTTGGAAATTCTGTCGACGACCACGAGGATTGCATCATATCCCTCGAGTATGACTGGTAATCCCATGTTGAATTCCATGGAGATGTCAGCCCATGGTTTCGTCGGAATAGGGTGCGGCTGTAGTAGGTGGCCATGTGCAATGGGTTTTTAATCACTGACACATGTCGAATGATTTGCAGAAGTTGGCCACGTCGGATTGCATCTTGTCCCACCAGTAGTTTTTTGCCAGCTTCTTCGGCATCTTGTCTCCTCCGAAGTGTCCACCTAGAGCGGTGTCGTGGCATTCCTCGAACAGCATGTGGTGAAGTTTTTCGTTTGGGGAAACGACCACCTGGCGAGTGAATCGTCGTCGCCAATAGGGTGCGTCATACCAAAACTTCATATTGTCGTATCCGCCATATTGGTTGTAGCCTCGTGTGAACAACCGCTCGAGATACGGATGTCGCTACATTTGTAGCGTTGCTACCTTAGCCATTAGATCTCGTTGGCGGCTAAGTGCATCTTCTGGGTTGATTTTGCCTCGCCGGTACTTGATATCATGCTTGAACACGGATTCAAGGAGCTCCATCCATCAGGTTTGACGTCAATGGAGGTTTGACTACGTATTCAAATATTTCAACACATGGTGGTCAGTGCATACGATGCATTGGAGGCACTCCGGATAACACTGCCAAGTCTTAAATGCATGTGAGACCACTAGTGTTTCTCTCTCATGCACAGCATAGTTGATTTCTGTTCCCCATAGTTTTTGGGACATGTATGCGACTGGATGCTCATTATTGCCGTGGTCTTGCAGGAGGACTATGCCGATGGCTTGATGTGAGGCATCTGTGCCCATGACGTATTCGACCATGTGATCGGCTAATCATAGGGCTGGCGCTGAGGTCAGAGCATTTTGCAAAGTTGTGAACGCTTATTGTTTGCTATCTCCCCACCTCCATTCATTTTCTTCTCGAGTGAGGTCGGACAGAGGTGCAAACACTCCGGCGTAATCCTGTAACAAGGAGTCAATATGCATGGCAAAGGCTTGAGCAGAGGGAACCTGTCCTTCTGTACTCCCACTCTTCACCAAGGAAGAGAGAACCACTAGATGCCGACCACTGTTCAACATGAACGGTGTGAATTATGTAGACTTGTTCACCGAGCTATTCACCGCAAACTCTGCTGGTACTAGGCATTCATCCCAGTCATTCATGGCAAGGTCCAGGTACATACGGAGCATTTTTTCCAGAGTGTGATTCATGCGCTGTGTTTGTTCGTTAGTTTGAGGGTGAAACGCTGTGGACATCTGTGACTCACTGCCGAAGTACTCGTGCATCTTTTGCTAGAGAGTACTAGAATTTTTATCTTGATCGGAAATAATGCACAACGGCAAGCTGTGGCACCCTCAAAGAAGTGACGAGCGGTCTCCTCTGCGTTCACGTCAGTGGTTGTAGGAATGAATTGTGGCATCTTTGTCAAATGATCTACAACCACTAGTATTACATCGTGGCCATGAGCCGTGTCTAGAAGACTAGTAATGAAGTCCATGCTGACGCACTCCCATGGAGTCCCAAGAATGGGAAGCTGTTGGAGGAGTCTAGCAGGCTTTTTGTTACTAGCCTTGTTCCAAAGATATGGGTTGCATGTCATGCAATGCTTACGGACATCGACACTCCATCCTGGCCACCAATAGTGGTCCGAGAGAGCTTTTCCGGTCTTTCGAGGTCCGACATGATCTGCGACTGGCGGGTCGTGGAACTGGGAGATAATCTTTGCTCGAAGGTCTCCCGAGTTTGGAACCACAACTTGTTCTCCGTCCCAGAAGATTCCTGCGGCCTCCACCAAGCTGCACGTGTCTTGATTTTGAGAGTCTCGTAACCAAGAATCCACACAGCATCCCATCCGGATCCTATTTACAAAACCGTTGTAATGGTCAATCTCTCGTGGTGGTTTCCGCAGAGGTGCAAGGGGATCTGGTGATTGTACTGTTGCTGTTGCAATGGCCATAAAACACCCACCGACCTCGGTGGTTGCTTGAATTTCCATAGGCTGTCGGCTTAGTGGATCGGCCACATTGATGCGTCCTGGCCGATATTCCCATGTCAACGAGAATCGGCTAAGGTATTTGCTTCAACGCACCACTCGTCTTGACATGTTTGGTGGCGTTTAGAAGAATACTAATGGATTATGGTCGGTCACGACCATCACACCACCTTTAGCACCCTTGAGGTAGCAACACCACATCTTGAAAGCGTGTACTACCGCAAGGAGCTCTTGATCCCTAATCGTGTAGCACGTTTCCGCGGGGATGAGCTGCAGCTCTCATACGCAACTGGGTGACCGTTTTGCATGATAACGGCTCCGAGTCGTATCACAGACGCATCACATCAAATCTCCCACGGTTTTGATGGATCCGGAAGAGCTAGGACGGGGGCTTTGGATAGAGGTTCTTTGACTTGGAGAAAAGCGTTCTTGCAATCAAATGTCCATTCCCAGTGCACGTCTTTTTGCATGAGCCTGGTTAGTGGTTTTACCAGGGTCGAATACCCTTGCATAAACCGTCAAAAGTAGTTTGCAAGGTCGGCGAAAGACCGAATCTGCCCGACATTTTCTGGGCATGGTCAGACTACTATGGTTTGGACCTTTCGTAGGTTGACACGGATGTTGTCCTTGCTGACGATGTGTCCAAGATATTCGAGCTCATCTTGTGCAAACTTGCACTTGCACTTGCATAGAACTTATGTCCCTAAAGGATTGCGAGGAATTTGCGTAGGTGTTCTATGTGCTCTTCCATTGATTTGGAGAAAACGAGAATATCACTGAGGTAACCGAGAAAAACTGACCGAGTTGCTTGGCAAACATTTGGTTCATTTCTCTTTGGGAGGTTGCCGAGGCGTTCGTCACGCCGAAGCATAACACCTGGAACTGATAGTGTCTCATGTGCATTTGAAATGCAGTTTTGGGAACATCATCTTCCATGATGCGGATTTGATGGTACCCCTGGGACAAATCCAAGGAGGAAAAAAATTTTGCCCATTGGAGGTGGTCAAAAATGTCCTCAATCCGTGGTAAGGGGAATCAATTTTTCGCCATCAGCTTGTTCAAAGACCCGGTAATCCACGCACATGCGTAAACCACCATCCTTTTTGTTCACAAAAAGGATCGGTGCACCGTACGGCAAGCTAATTGGCTTGATCCTTCCTTTTGCATGGTACTTTTTGATTTGGCGTTCGGCCTCTCGCGTTTGTGTTGTGCTAAGAAGATACATGGGTCTGAACGAAGGAGTTGCCTCCGGTTGCAGCAGAATCGTGTGGCCCATGTGTCTTTCTGGTGCAAGCCTAGCTAGTGGGTCTTGGAATGCATCCGAGAACTCTACCAATAGAGATTTGATCTCTCGTGGCGTGTCTTCCTTCACATCATCCTCCACTTTCTGCAGCTAAGTGAAGAAGTATCAACAACCTTGTTGAATTCATCTCTTGACTTGCATCGCAGACAAGCTAGCATAGAATTTGAGTCGGGTTGGCTATAATTCCGTACTCAAAATCAACGTAAAGTGACGCTGTCCTTTTTGGAGGATCAAACACTTTGATTCAAAACACATTAGAACCTTGTTTTCAGGAAGCCAAGGATCGCCTAGAACCACGTCAAATGGGTCAAGAAGGTTGAGTACCTTCAACGTGACACTCTGTGTGTACCCTTGAATACAAATGTTTGCTTTATAAATACCGATCACGGGTACCATACGGTTGTCACCAACAACAACTGCGTTATTTGATGGCTCATACTTTAGGCCAACCTGTCGAGTAAAGCCAAGGCTAACTAAGGGGTCATCTTCTCCACTGTCAGCATGTATGTTTGCGGGAGCACCAGCTAGGTATCCTTTAATTGCATCGTCATGTTGCCTCCACTCTTCCGAGTGAACAGGCTCGACGATGGCAAGCCGAGTTTGTGATGAACGCGGAATCTAGATGGCGGACACCGCGGCTCCCATGATTCACCTACTCTAGTCCACATCTTTTGGGCACGTGTCTATTTTGCTAGCACCTTCCAGTCTTTAAATTTCACTGGGTCAAAATCGTTGACTAAAGGTACCGCGAACGTGATTGAACTCATTGCTTTGAGGGCGTTTTCTTCAATCACTATTTTACACAATTCTTACACAGTGGTCGGTGTCGCCACCACTAAGCAGGTTCGGTCATGCAACTCATCCGGTGATGCAAGATTTAGTAGGCAATGTCAATCAGCAAGTGCACAATGAGGTTCAATGAGAGGGGAGAAAACAACAGAGAAATTTGAAGTCATCAAAAACTCAAATTGTTCAACATTCTTGTCTAAAAACATGAACCCACACTCGTGATCCAGTTTTACCCCTGAGTGGTCCCACGGCCCACGGCCTACGGCCTTGTCTGTTACCACCGCTGGGCCCATTGCCACGACCGCGACCCTGTCCACGGCCCTGTCTACGTCCTCCTGCTGCAGCCTCCTCACGAGGTGCCGCGGTTGTAGGTAACGCCGCGACCTCTTGTCCACCACTAGCAACCTCATGGCACTGAACCGTGAAGTGGTCCGGGTGCATGCGGTTGTGACACAGTCCCTCGTGGAAGGTCGTGTTACGTTGCTCATGTGCCACCTGCAGCTTGTCATTGTCGCGGACACGCTCGTGGTTGGGGGGCTTGTTCCCTCCAATCTTCTTGGCTGAGGGGTTTGCAGGCTGGTAGCCCTTGACCTCGCCCCGCTGCACAGCTGTCCCTCCAGCCCCTACAACCTCCATGCGTGCATCGCGGCATTGTTGTGCACGCGCGTTTAGCCATGCATCTGAGTAGTGCTTCGCGTTCGCCGTATACACTTTGCTCATGTAGTCTCGCAATGCCCTCCAAGTTGTCCAAGATTGGCCCATTGCGGTCGTGGTGGTCTTGTCCTTCAACTTCTTGCTAGTAAGACCATTGCGTATGTATTCCAGCAGCAAGCACTCTGGGTACTTGAAGGTCTGGGTACTGTCGCTCTTGATGAAGCTTTTGGCTTCCTCCACGAGTGTGGTGAACTCACTCAAGAAGGCCTCAAGTGAGTTACCCAGCTACCTAAAGTCCTTGATCTTGTGCTGTGCCTCCTCACGCTCTGTACACTTCTTACGCATGATTGTACAGAAGGCTTCCTACAGCATGGGCTGCCACTCGAGGTGAGGCCTTTGCGCACTTCACTCCTTGACCACGTACTTGAAGAGCTTGTCTTCAAGCCGAGTTGTGGCAAGATCACCCCACTGATTGAGTGGAGCCTTGTGGACGCGTAGGACGTGTTCCATGCGGTTTAGCCAGTCGGTCAGCTTCACGTCCTTCCGGAAGATCTCCACATTGTGGAGGAAGGACGTGTTTATCACCGGCCCCAAAGTCATCAAGGTAGGCAAGTCGTCGCTGGCACCAGCAGTGGCATCTGCAGCTACGACGTGCAGCGCTTGCTGCTGCATCCGCACATGGGTCATGCTCTGCAATGCCTTGTCAAGGTCGTTGCATCGGCGGCTTGTCTCATGGGCGGCTAGGCACTGCAGCTGGCGATCACGATCAAGGTCCGTGATGCTCTGCGTGACTTGGGCAAGTAGGTTGGTGAACGCAAACTTAAGCTTTGATGTCATCAGAGCATCGACAATAGCCTCGAGGGCCTCGCGTTGTTTGTGTACCTTTATCCACTGTAGGAGGGTACGGTTGCGTACACGCCTCCAAGGAGCTCCACATTTTGGAGGAAACTGTTGTCAGTGACGACGCTCGAGTGGACGCTGCCCTGCCCCATTGCGGCCACATCGTAGGAAGGGGGGTCTGCCCCCACTCCTCCGAGTTGTGCTGTTCCTCCACCGACTGTGGTGATCTTGAGTTGGCCCGCCGCTTCAGCAACAAACTCGGCAAGCCTATGGTGGTCATTGCAAATTGCCTTCGCGGCCTCGTCGTCCGGCTCGTTCTCCCTAGAACTTCCCCCGTGGCTGCTTTTGGCACCCTTGCTGGTCTTGGCAGTCTCGCTGATGTTGGCAGCTTCAGGCAATGCGGTGAGCGCCTTGCCCTTCTCGAGCAATTGGCTCGAGTTTGCCGCACGACGATGGCAATGATTGAGATCCTTGTCGCCTTTGCCATCGTCGGCGTTGTGCTCTTCTTTGGGATCCCTCTCTGGGAGATCCTCCTCCATCGCGTCGTCCGTTGCGTGGGCATCGTCCGTCGCATGGGGATTACCCACGTGCGCGTCGACGTTCTTGTCGAGCACATTTGTGGCCTCCGCACGCTTCTCAGTGTCACTAAGGTTTGTGTCGGTTGCCTTCGGCGGTACGGTTGCCTTTGGTTTGGCAAATGTGCTCGTAGCGGCGGCTACCAAGACTTGGATTCCACCGAGGGTGCGTGGTGAGGCCGTCACCACCTTGCCCTTGTTGGTCTTCGATGGTCCGGCACTTGCCATCCTGTCATCTGTGCAACTAGCACTTGAAATTCGTTGTGGGGATCACCCCACAACTTCGGGGAAGGATCGCCTCCCACAAACTCCTTGGTCTCACAATCGGTGAGGCAATTATAAATTCGATTTCTATTTTCCTAGGCCGCCACATCGGCAAAAGGGCGTGGTTTTTGGAACTAGACTTCCTAAGCCGTGACTCACGGCGATTGGCAAGGGCTAGTACCTAGGAAAACAGAAAATTAGAGTACAAGGAAATAACAAAAACAAATGTGAGTGCCTCTCACAAACTAGGAAAAATAAAAGGGAAAGAAGTTCTAGCAAGTCCTACTAACTCCTTTACTCCCTCCTCTAGCTTCTTGTCCCTCATTTTTCTTCTCTCTTCGTTGGTCTCCTCTTCAGTCTTTTGCACGCCTCGTGCCCCTTGGCGGTGTCTTCCTTGAACCGGCTACGTTGGAGTGCAGTCAAGACCCTTCAAGGTGACACCCTCCTCCTTTATAGAGTGCTCTCAGGTCGAGAGAATCCTTGGTCTTGGGAAAGGGAGTTGTCCCAATTTTTTGGATGAGAGAGGGGGGAGGAGTCTTGTACAAGGAGAGAATTTTGTAGTTTTTTAGGGTGGGAACTCCCCATCTCGCCCCACAAAAATCCTTCAAGCCCCCTAGAACTAAGGAGAGGCTGGTAGGAAGTGGCTCCATCAAGTAGAGTTCTTTTAGGTCTCTATCAAACTTTAAGGTGCTTCAATCTGTAAAGTATTGATACCGTAGTCGCTGGTGTTTCTGTTGTTTCTGTTGCAGATGCCGGCGGCGTTTTATATATGGTGTGCCGCTGTTTCCGTCGAACCCTTAGTCCCGGGGATCGTCTGGCTCTGAGAACCACTATAACTTGTTGAGTCTCCAGCTCCTGTTCTGAATTTTTCATCAGAGTTTGCAAAATGACATTCTCAGTCCGCTTCAGAGGTTTTGCCCCCTTGCAAGACTGAGGGGCAATCGTCATCAACGACCCAGAGCAGGGAGACTCAAATGCTTCGAGTCTCCGGAGGCCCATTTCCGTTTTTAACCTTACCCCTGATTTTGAGACCCAAATCGAGGGTTTTTACCTCGAACTCGTGCATTCGCACAAGTTTTCCGGTTTCAAAACTCATAGTTTGTCCTAAAAAAACTCGAGTTTTGTTTTCGACACGTCAGTGTGAAATCGTCGCGTGCAAGGCACGATCGGCGATTTCGCGCCGACATTTCTCGTTTGCTTCTTGCTCTCACCCTCGCTCCCTCCTATCCCTCGTCCTCGCTTGCTTGCTTGCAAGGAGGGCGAGGGAAGAGGGCAAGGGCACAAGGCCGCGAGGCCTCTCCCTCAAGGCCCTCATGGCCACTCAGCTGCCGATCGCGGCCATAGCCGGATTGGCGGCTGGCCGGCTGGCCGCTTGGCCGGCCGCCGGCCGTCTAGCCGGCCGACAATGAGCTGGCCGGCGGCCAGCGAAGGTCTGGCCGCCGGCCAGCCCTCGCTGACGCGAGGGGTGGTGTGCAACCACCCCTCGCTTCAGTGAGGAGGGAGGGCCGAACCGGCCCTCCCGCTACATTGGAATAGACATCTATCAATCCCTTTGAGCGTGAAGATATGGTTCGCAAGCTACTCATTCATCCTTGCCCGTTGTCAAGCGTCACTTGTCATTCCTACTGTCTTTGTCGAGGCTGTCAGTAGGGACGGCTGGGTTTCCACCGCTTGATCCGCAACCGGATCGGCCATCGGAGCTATAGGGGTTGATCCACCTATCGGATAGCCTGCCACACTAGAGTTTGCTGTCGCTTCAAGGTTTGCGTGCATAGGCACATTCTGCTCCATCGCTGAAGTCGTCACCGATAACCCACTGCTTTTTTTCGGTTGCCCTTGCTTGCCTCACATCATAGTCACAAATTCTACAAAATCTTGACGTGCGAGATGTGTTGACGGCTTGTGCAAGATAGTCCTACGGATGGGTATAGTAGTCGGATGCCTCTCCGGCACTGCTGCGCTCTGATACCAAGTGTTATGCCAAACAAAGCGTAGATTCTGAACAAGTAGAAGTTGCAAGACAAAACACGATGTGGAACTTGGGACACATGAGCTATTCATAATCAGCGGTAAGTATACTTTGATGACATGTGTCGAAATGATCGAAGATATACATACAAGTGCCGAGTTACAAATGAGGCACAGTCGGGGTCACTGAGTCCATTGTCCACCGACTTATGTGGGATCGTGTCGTGAGTGTTTGGAAAGCTCTGTCAAGAAATTGGGGGCTTTCCAGGATCGGCGGTGAAGATGCAAGATTCATCTTCATAAATTGAGATATGTTCCAATACGTCAAGAAGTTGATCGAAAGCTCGTGACAGTTATGTCGTGGATTATTTAGTGTTTGAAGTTGTCAGAAAATTTGGGAAGATTCACCAGAGGGCGAGGGCAGTTGGTAAAAATTCCCTCGACCGTGGGATTGAAAATCGGGATCTTGGATGCGTGATGGGCTGTTTGTGTCATACTAGAAATGTACACTTGGAAAGATTAGGGAATCATGTACATCTGGTACGTAATAAGGTGGAATAGCTCATGTACCCATAAAACACAAAGTGTAACTCTCATCCGCCCTTTGTTCGGAAGAAAATTAACGATACGTCCGTGGTTCGGAAGAAAAGCAACCATCCGCCCTCCATGCGTTACAAAAGCAACCATCCGCCCAACCTCCACAACAAAATCAGCCAGCCGTCCACCCCTTTCTTCATGCTGGTTCACACCATGTGTTTTGGACCTAACATGGAAACACGTATTCAATGTTGCAGGCAAGGCATGCACAGGGTTACGTAAATTACAAAACAGTGCAATGCAGAATGTTAGGACATGGTGAACATAAGGAGCAAATGCTTTGCACATAAAATGAGAAGGTAGAGAGAGAAAGAGGAATAGAGAGAGAGAGAGAGAGAGAGAGAGAGAGAGAGAGAGAGAGAGAGAGAGAGAGAGAGAGAGAGAGAGAGAGAGAGAGAGAGAGAGAGAGGGAGAGAGAGAGAGAGAGAGAGAGAGAGAGAAAGAGAGAGAGAGAGAGAGAGAGAGAGAGAGAGGGAGAGAGAGAGAGAGAGAGAGAGAGAGAGATTGAGAAGGAGAGGAAAATCCCCTCAAGGAAGTTCCTTTTTAACTCACCTTCTTGGAGTAACCCGTAATTATCACAACGTTAATCCTTGGTTCAATTTGTCTTTTAAAAGATTGATGGTAAGATTTTTGACATAACAAGATGTTCTTATGTGAACAACACGTCCCTATGTGAACAATGAGTTTCATGCATGTCGGATTCCATTTTTTGTGCATGTTTTGTTCTACATGAATGAAAAAGCTTCTCACTATTTGTAGACAATGTATGAGGCCTTTGTGGGGCTTCCAAACCATAAAAACCACATTCATCATAGAATTTATCATCACATAATGAGTTATTGTACATGCAAGAATACATGAAAGATGGGATAAAGTTGCACATGAAGGGCAAAGATTGTGTCAACAGAGGAGGTTTCTCATTAGGCTTATTGGCAACTAACCTTCTAATTTGCAATAAAATGTCTCAATGTAGGTGCAAATATGTACACAAATCAATATACACTTTGCAATAAAACATCTAAATGTAGATGCAAATATGTACACAAATCAATGTATAGAGTTATGTATTACACATGACAAATAGACTTGGATATAGATATGGTTCAAAAGACACCGGTGCCCATCGTTGTGCTCGATAGATCAGCGGTGTCCATAGTAAAAAACGGAAAGAGGGCGGTGTCCATTATTGAAAGCAGAAGGACAACGGTATCCTTAGTCAAAAACGAAATGACAGCGGTGCCCGTGTTTCTTATTGTGTGAGCAAAAACGGAACAAAAGGGACAACTGTACCCATGCCCTCAAAGACGGGCTTTGGTGACTTCGAGGGCGAAGTTCATGGTGCTGACAATCGACTCGCGGATGTCAAAAGCAACCCTCTCGTGAGTTTTTTGGAGTTTGCAACAGCAAAATCCAAAACATGAACGTTTGCGTGCACTGCATGTCGCAACCCCCTCCCCCCGCCCCCAAATATCCGACAAACCCCCCAATTACACTAGGGGGTTTGGGTTTTAAATTTTTGCTTGCCCGGGCACCTGCCGAGTCCCACAGTAGCGCAGCCCGGGAGAAGCCCTTCCTTCTATCACTGCGTGCGCCACATCCTGCAAACCCCCCAAACCCTTGACAGACCCCGTAGCTAAAATGGGGGGTTTGGCAGTGTCATCGCGAGCTCACAGGGAAGTTTCGCAAAGAAACCCTCCTACGAGTTCGCGATGAAAGGCAAAGTTCAACTTTGCCCTCGAAGTAAAAATTCATGTCAAATTTGATAAAAACAAAAAAATGCATGTTAGCCGTGCCTGTTTTCACTGGCACAATAAAAACATGGGCACTGCAGTAATTTCATTTTTGACTATGGACATTTCTGTATTTTTACTTTTGACTATTGAACCCATTCATCTATAGAGCAAAATGATGGGTATATTACAACACAATCCTATAGATATCGATGTAGATTTGATGTACATGTAGGTGTATATGGGATGTTGATGTTGATGTAGATGTGGATATAGATGTAGATGTAGATGTAAATGTAAATGTACATGTAGACATAAATGTAGATGTAGAAGTATACGTAAACAAAGGTAGAGATGTACATGTAGAAATAAAGGTAGATGTAGAAGTAGATGTAGATATAGATTGAGTGGTAGATGTAAAATGTGGTAATGATTCCACTATATATATAGATGAAGATGTAGATGTAGATGTAGATATGGTGTAGATATAGATGTATATGTATTCCTTGATGTAGATGTAGATAAAGTTGGAGGTTTTGATATTGATGTGGATGTAGTCGTAGGTGTGGATGTGGATGTAGACGAAGATATAGATGTAATTGTATAACCATGTAATGCTCTCATTGAACCATACGTTAAAGATATAGATATACAAATGCACATAGATGTCAATAAAAACATAAACATGGATATTGATGTCAATGTAGATGTAGACGTAGATACAAACATAGATATAGATACAGATATGAACATAGATATAGATAAATATATCGATGTAGATATAGATATAGACATATTTATAGATTTGGGTATAGAAAAAGATATAGATAAAGATATAGATATAGATATAGATATAGATATAGATATAGATATAGATGTAGATATAGATATAGATATAGATATAGATGTAGATGTAGATATAGATATAGATATAGATATAGATATAGATATAGATGTAGATATAGATATAGATATAGATATAGATATAGATAAAGATATAGATATAGATATAGATATAGATATGGATATAGATATAGATATAGATATAGATATA